>JAXQQM020089435.1:0-34610 GCA_034641835.2 Pinus albicaulis | reverse complement strand
GATCCTCTAGATCGACAATTGGATTTGTTCTATGATGTAGGGGCATTAGGCCCAAGACAATGTTTGTACATAAATAAACATAAGGGGGGTCTCATGTTTTTGTTTCCCTATGTAATTATTCTCATTTGGGTGATTTTAGTTAAATCTAGAGAAAATGTAACTGCCTAAATAATTAGTGGGCACATGAAGAGATAGTCAGTTTCAGTTTAGGACTTAGTCTAATTTTAGAACTGTAGGAATTTGGAGAGGTTGTTGAATCATCAAAGAATCTAAATCGATTCATTGGTGATAGTGGTATAAAAAAAAGTCTCCGTGGCAGAGTCCGAGAGACCTGCATAGAGTTGTGTAGTGTTGCATAGGGTTAGAGGTCGGAGAGGTAGAGTAGTATAGCAGAGGGCCATGGAATTGAAGATCTGGCCAGAGGCCAGTAGATTGTAAGTAATTCATACATACATATTATAAAATAAGTTTCCAATATTACATGTACATTGTCGAGTTATTTCTGTGCGAATATGCCTTGAATCCCCATATATTTTGTATGAGGAAGACCCTATGATTGTTTTAAGGTCCGTATGTGTACCCAGTGATGCGAACGCATGTAGTCTATGTGAAGGTAACCTGAAGTTTGTGGTTTAAATGGATACTCTGTTCTAAAACAAGAAATCGATGTGAATTCTGGCTATGGAATATGTTTGGAGGGTAGATCGAACCCGTGATTTGGTATGAACTCTGGTAAGGGCGACTGTAATATAGTGGAGTCGATTTTAACAACCTTAGAGCTTAATTTGCAGTTGGATCCGCGTTGAACCGAACCCGATTGAAATCGATTGGAATCAATTTCTCACTCTCAGCGTTTAACGTATATAAATAAAATGAAGTTGTGTATCATTGAATTAAGATGAGACAGAAGCAATTTTTCACTGGAAAGCGAAGGTGAAGTTGGTTTACAATAGAGCTTTGATAAAGAGTGGAATTTTGAATCGAGGAGCATAACTCATGGATAAGGAAGGTATGAGAATAGAGGGTATGTACGTTGTGAACAGAGTCGATTAAGCACCACTGAGACAGTCCTCGGTCTATGTGAAGGATACTAACCTATGTTTGGCTAGAGCAAAGCTCTGTGGGCGGGAGGATACACTATTTGCGTTGAAACCATTTATTTAATGATTTGAGGTGGGGTCCGTGGTGCAATGCATTATGAAATGTCGTGTTGGTAATGGGAATAATGATATTAGTTCAGAGGTCGGCTTGTACTAAAAGAGTATCGTATATGTTGAGGATTAATATATCGGGTATGACGCATTGTTAAGTCGCGTATGGTCGAACGTTGAACTGTAGAGGAGCACATGTGGGCCGAGGACCATCATAATAGTTATGATTGGAGATGTATATGAGTAGAGTGCGGAATATTGTATATAGGAGCAAGGTATATATGCGAGGAGAATAATTATGTTGGTCCATTTGATATTAGGGAGTGTTATATTATGAGCGATTACTACTAATGCTCGTGGAGTGTATCATTTCCATGGGTCCGAGGGCAGAGGCGTCAACATGAGAGTGAAGAGTAAGTTCACTACTACATGTGAATAGACTCTGGTGCTGAGAATGCTGGGGTTTATAACTTCGGAAAAGAGGCTCCCGCATTATTAATCTGAAGGGCGTGGTTTCTCTCAAAGGGTTATTAAATTAATATCTCAATCTAGATTGAGATATTAAACACCTGAGTATCTTCAATTTTTTCAGTTCAATTTTAAGACATTGAGTTTTCAGTTAATTAGGTTGGATTTGGAGAATGAATTATGAAAGCGGTTTGCTGCCAAACATTTAAAAGTTGACAAGTAACGGGAGCTGGCCAGGAACTTGAGCACATTACAATTCTCCATGAAGGAGCTGGTGGCTAGGTGAATAGGTGGGAATACGTGAATATTTCATTATTCTCTCCATTGAGATAATATTGGTCTCCACAAAACAAAGACATCATGTTACCCAGGTTTGTATCATGTTCAAATTTAGACCATATGTTATTGTCAACCTTGCAATGCTTGGTCTAATTACATCTCAAGGCAAGCGAATGAGGAACACCAAAGAGAATGTAATATCACTAATTTTGATTTTTCATTTACAAGGATTAATGAAGTTTACTAGGGGAGTGCCAAGCATAGCACAATTTTGTAATCTAGGCAGTTGAGACGTTTTTGGTACATGGGACTTAGTAGAAATATAAAATATCAACCTTTGTGGAATGTGGGGGCCACCCCTCAAGGAATAATTGATTTTGTGGAAAGGAGATCAAAATATTTTGATGAGGGACCCCCAAGGAAAGGCGAAGCAACAATTATAAATAGAGGGTTGAAGGCAACATTGAGTACCTTTTGATAATTTGTCATTTTACACATTGTTGCTCAAGCTGTTCAACTGAGTCATAGGTGCTGCTTAGCACCAGAGGTTTCCAAATGGAAATCTCACCATCTTCTTCGGTGAACCACAAGTGCCACTCTAGGGAGGTAAGTTCTACTAATCTTTGGTAGTTGGGAGGATACCACACATTTCAGGTATAGCTGGGATGCGGGAAAGGACCCACACAGTTCTTTTTGGAGAGTGGTGTCGGAGATAGGGGCTACACTATCATTGAAGCATTCCTTGACCAAATTCCAAGAAAAAAGAGAAGGATTTACAAGAGCAGGAGGTATTTCCACGACAGTACGAATTTTTGGAGGAGGGGCCTGCATCATCTTGCCCAAGAACTACGCACTTTTTTGTGGGGGCCAAGTCACCCTCTTCTTTGGTGGACCATGAGTGCCACCCCAGGGAGGAAAGTTCTACTCATCTTTGCTAGCTGGGAGGATACCACACATTTATGGTTCAACTGGGATGCAAAAAAGGAAATTGTGCGAGATTTTCTACCATTTTGGTGCCAATTCAGCCAGGAGCTGGAGGAGCTAGGGGGAAATTGGGCCAAAATGTCTGAGGTCAACATTTGGCCAATTCCTTCTTGGGTTATTGTGGGTTATTGGAGCAGAACCTGAGGTTAATTTCCCAAAATTTTCTGGGCACCGAATGAGTCCCTAACAACCATTTTTTGCAGTCAGCAGTGCAGTTTTTCACTGGGTCAACGTAAAGATTGTTGGGGACAACAACATTGCATGTTAGAGTAGCCAATTTCATCACATGGGCATTGTTTGGTTTCCTTGTGCAAGACCAAGTGCATGCTTTCTGATCTTACCTTTGTACCCAACATTTATATTAATAAAATGGCTCAGCTCAGCATAATTAATGGATATTTCTTGGTGTTTAATGTGTTGTAAATTATGCGTGTTTGTTTTTTTTACTATGCTTGGTTTGCTTATCATTGCAAATTTCCATTAGGAATATTACAATGGTATCAAAGCATAATCTTGGCCAGCTGTGGGGAAGCTAGCAAGATCATGAAGGTGTTAGACTCGCATGCATAGTGATTGGTGAGCTTATAGACACTCCAATGATGCAGAAAGGGGAAATTTTAGAAGGGCTCTTGGAGGAGTTGATGAGGCAAAGCCAACAATTGGCTTGTGAAAGGGATTGAGGAGCTGGGGTTGTTTGGAATTAGATTGGGGGAAATCGTGGGTGATTTTCTAGCATTTTTCTAGAGGAGCAAGCCCAACATCTGCTACAGGTTGCAGTTTCTACTTGTGGAGGAGGGCTAAGCATTTTGAGGTCAATTTTGGAGCGGCAAAACTAGAGAAACCTTTTTGGGTTTTTCTGGGTCTTTGACAAGGATCTCAGAAATAATTTGGCATAATGTTTTGGGTAGATTCGCAGGGTCAAACAGGGGTCCCAACTCAGCCAACAACTGGAGGAGCTAGGGGGAAATTGGGCAGAAATTCCGAGGCAAAGCCAATAATTGGCTTGTGAAAGGGATTGAAGAGCTGGGGTTGTTTGAAATTAGATTGGCGGAAATCATGGGTGATTTTCCAGCATTTTGGTGGAGGAGCAAGCTGAGCATCTGGTTGTGGAGGAGGGCCAAGCATTTTGAGGTCAATTTTGGAGCGTCAAAACTAGAGTAAGCCCCTTTTGGTTTTTTTTTCTGGGTTTTTGACAAGGAACTCATAAATAATTTGGTTTAATTTTTTGGGTAGATTCGCTTGGTCAAATAGGGGTCCCAACTCAGCCAACAACTAGAGGAGCTAGGGGGAAATTGGGTTGAAATTTTGAGGTCAACATTTGGCCGATTCCTTCGTGGGTTTTTGTGGGTTATTGGAGGAGAGCCTGAGGTTAATTTCCCGGAATTTTCTGAGCACTAGAGGAGACCCTAACAACCATTGTCTGTAGCGAACAATGCAATTTTTCACTAGGTTAGCAGAGAGATTGTGGGGGACAACCACATTGCATGTTAGAGTAGTCGATTTCATCACCCACGCATTGTTAGTTTGCCTTGGGCAAGCCTAGGTGCATGTTTTTTCATCTTACCTTTGTACCCAACATTTATATTAATAGAATGGCTCAACTAACACAGTTTATGGAGATTTTTGGGTGTTTAATGTGTTGCAAATTTTGTGTGTTTGTTTTTTTTACTATGCATGCTTTGCTTATCATTGTAAATTTCCATTAGGAATATTATAGAGAATGCAAACGCAAGATTTGATAGTAAGTCCATTAGAATACAAATCCATGCATTGGCCCCAACATTGTGGAGACTAGGTCTAGTATACATATCAATCAACTAGAGATTTCTCTCCATGAACCAAGACTCCTGGTCAAAACTTCTAATGGTGGTTGCTCCAGAGATTGATTCTCCAAAATTTTGTACGATTGAAGCTCTAGAAACTAATGACAACCAAGCCACTTCCCTAGTTGATGATATTTAATATTAATGATACCATATACAAGTTGAACCCATTGGTATAAACATAATGAATACCTGCCAAGAAATCTGAGACAGGACTACAATGATCCCCAAAAGTTGTATAAATGCAACAACCAAAGCTCGTAGTTGTGTAGGAATCAATGTGTCCATTGCACTCTGATTAGTTGATGCTTGATTCAGTATTCACCCAAATGGAGTTGCATCAATTGTGTAGATTGCTGAAAAGTTGATTGCCAGTTGTGTTCAAGTCCAACTAGTGAAAGAAGCACAAAGCTCACAAGAACACATGAAGAGCTGCTTAATTTCAAAGCAACATAAACGAGAATGAGAAGGGAGTTTCTAACAGGGGAACTCTCATTTTCTTTTGTAGGGTTGCCCACGCCACCCAATAGTTACTAATTATTTGAAGTAGTTGAAATATTATTTGGGCCATTAGTATTATAGGTATCAAATTACCATTATATGCAACAATAATGTAAGACCAATATACCGACATGTTTACCCATCTTCCTCTACATCAACCCCTTCCCATAGCTGAAATGCATTCACCTCTCTGGAATTTGAGATACATAGAGCCAAAATGGAGAAGCAATAGCTCTGCATACTCAAACAAGCCATATTAACAAGGGCTTATCTGCACTACACTGCTACCCAACAAAACCAGTGTTAAATATACAAGCACCTACTCCAACTTCATATTATGTTGGTTCAAATTTTTTACTAAATGCATAATATTTACATTGTCCTCTCAAGATCAGATTTAGACATCCATGAAAGTGGTCCAACATTATCTGGCCAGACCCCTGTGTTAAACGAGTTAGTGCTCTACCAAGCCACTAGAACCCAACCCCAAGTTACATACGAGTAAATTGGCATGGTTGGTTGCCTTTTCAAAACAATTGTTACTACATTTTCTATGCGGCTTCATGGAGAAAAATCCAAAAATCCTGGAAAGTTTTCTAATTTCAGATTGTTGTTGACAATCTGGTTGTTTGTGCTAAAATGAAATGTAGCACACGTTAGATTTCATTCCCCTTGTAATGTTATTATTGCCATTGTGTTTGTGTTTGTCCTAGAAGAAAATTTAATAGGTCCCAGTTTTCTTTTGGCATGCACCTTTGTTTCTGGTAATATGCTTGTCTTTCTACTAAAAGTAAATCTAGCACATGTTAGATTTCTTTCACCTTTCAATGTTGCTATTGAGAATGCCTTGTGTCTATGATAGAAGAAAATCTAGCACAAAATAAATTTCTTTTTGCCCTGCAATATTGCTTTTGGAAATATACTTGTGTTTTTGCTAAAAGTAAATCTAGCACGAGCTAGATTTCTTTAACCCTGCCATGTTGTTATGTGCTTATGTTTTTGTTGTAGGAAAACTTAGCATGGGTTAGATTTCCTTCACCTTGAAATGGTGTTATCGACAATGTGCGCTTATTTATGCTAGAAGGAAATATATCACTCATTATACTTTTTTCATCTTACAATGTTGTAATGACAGAATGAAATCTAGCACGTGTTAAATTTGTTTTGCTTCATAATGTTGTTGTTAGAAATAAGCTTGATTTTTTGATAAAAGTAAATATAGCACATGCTAGATATTTTTTGCCTTACAATGTTTGTTATGTGCTTGTGTTTGTGCTACAAGGAAATTTAGCACGCGTCGGAATTCAACTTGCAAAATTTTTATTGACAATGTGTGGCTTTGAGCTAGAAGGAAATTTAGCATGCGCTAGATTTGTTTCAGAATGCCATGTTGTGGTTGGCAATCTGGTTGTTTGTTGTAGAAGAAAATAGGCTAGATTCTTTGAGCTTGCAATGTTGTTATTGGAAATATGCATGTGACTACGTTAGAAGGAAATTTAGCACATGTTATATTTATTTTCTTGCAATGTTGTTATTGGCAATGTGCTTTAGCTTGTGCTAGAAGTAAATTTTGCATGTGTTAGATTTATTTAACCCTACAATGTTGTTATGTTTGGGTTTGAGCTAGAAGGAAATTTAGTATGCGCTTGATTTGCTTCAGAATGCCATGTTGTGCTTGCAAATCTGGTTGTTTGTGCTAGAAGGAAATATGCTAGATTCTTTGACCTTGCAATGTTGTTATTGGAAATATGCATGTGATTATGTTAGAAGGAAATTTAGCACATGTTAGATTTCTTTCCTTGCAATGTTTCCACTGGAAATGTGCTTTAGCTTGTGATAGAAGTAAATTTTGCATGTGTTAGATTGATTTAACCTTACAATGTTGTTATGTTTGGGTTTGAGCTAGAAGGAAATTTAGCATGCGCTAGACTTGTTTCAGAATGCCATGTTGTGGTTGGCAATCTGGTTGTTTGTGCTAGAAGGAAATATGCTAGATTCTTTGACCTTACAATGTTGTTATTGGAAATATGCATGTGACTATGTTAGAAGGAAATTTAGCACATGTTAGATTTCTTTTCTTTCAATGTTGTTATTGGCAATGTGCTTTAGCTTGTGCTACAAGTAAATTTTGCATGTGTTAGATTTATTTAACCCTACAATGTTGTTATGTTTGGGTTTGAGCTGACTATGTTAGAAGGAAATTTAGCACATGTTAGATTTATTTTCTTGCAATGTTGTTATTGTCAATGTGCTTTAGCTTGTGCTAGAAGTAAATTTTGCATGTGTTAGATTTATTTAACCCTACAATGTTGTTATGTTTGGGTTTGAGCTAGAAGGAAATTTAGCATGCGCGAGATTTGTTTCAGAATGCCATGTTGTGGTTGGCAATTTTGTTGTTTGTGCTAGAAGGAAATATTCTAGATTCTTTGACATTGCAATGTTGTTATTGGAAATATGCATGTGACTATGTTAGAAGGAAATTTAGCACATGTTAGATTTCTTTTCTTGCAATGTTGTTATTGGCAATGTGTCAGAAGAAAGAAGTACTTGCATCTACGTATTTATTTAACCCTACAATGTATAATTAGTTTGAGCTAGAATGAAATTTAGCACGCGGTAGATTTGTTTCAGAATGCCATGTTGTGGTTGGCAATCTGGTTGTTTGTGCTAGAAGGAAATATGCTAGATTCTTTGACATTGCAATGTTGTTATTGGAAATATGCATGTGACTATGTTGGGAAGGAAATTTAGCACATGTTAGATTTATTTTCTTGCAACATTTCCACCGGAAATGTGCTTTAGCTTTGGAAATGTGCTTTAGCTCGTGCTAGAAGTAAATTTTGCATGTGTTAGATTGATTTAACCTACAATGTTGTTATGTTTGGGTTTGATCTAGAAGGAAATTTTTAGCACATGCTAGATTTGTTTTGCACGCCATGTTGTGGTCAAGTAACTGTCATTTGTGCTAGAAGGAAATATGCTAGATTCTTTGACCTTGCAATGTTGTTATTGGAAATATGCATGTGACTATGTTAGAAAGAAATTTAGCACATGTTAGATTTATTTTATTGCAATGTTGTTATTGGAAATGTGCTTTAGCTTGTGCTAGAAGTAAATTTTGCATGTGTTAGATTTATTTAACCCTACAATGTTGTTATGTTTGGGTTTGAACTAGAAGGAAATTTATCACACGCTAGATTTGTTTCAGAATGCCATGTTGTGGTTGGCAATCTAGTTGTTTGTGCTAAAAGGAAATATGCTAGATTCTTTGACCTTGCAATGTTTTTATTGGAAATATGCATGTGAGTATGTTAGAAGGAAATTTAGCACATGTTAGAAGGAAATTTAGCACAATGTTGTTATTGACAATGTGCTTTAGCTTGTGCTAGAAGTAAATTTTGCATGTGTTAGATTTATTTAACCCTACAATTTTGTTATGTTCTTATGTGTGTGCTAGAAGGAAATCTAGCACATCCTAGATTTGTTTCATCCTATAATGTGCTTGTGTTGTGCTGTAAGGAAATCTAGCACATGTTAGATTTCCTTTGCCCTATAATGTTGTTGTTGTCAACATGCTTGTTTTTTTGCTAGAAGTAAATCTAGCATGCACTAGAATTATTTCACCTTATAATGGGTTTGTGTGCTTGTCTTTATTCTAGAAGGAAATCTTATAAACATTAGATTTCTTTCACCTTATAATTTTGTTATTGGCAACATGCTTATGATGGGGCTAGAAGGAAATATAGCACACATTATGTTTCCCTCGCCTTTGAATGTCATTGTGTTTGTGATAGAAATAAATCTATAGCATGCACTAGATTTCTTCTGTCCTTCAATGTTGTTATGTGCTAGAAGGAAATATAGCACATGTTAGATTTATTTCAATTTGAAACGTGTTTGTGTTTGTGTTGGAAGAAAATTGATCACATGTTAGATTTATTATACTCTACAATGTTGTTGTTGGAAACATGTTTGTATTTGTGGTAGACATGTTAGATTTGTGGTCACATTGACTATGTTAGAAGGAAATTTAGCACATGTTAGATTTCTTTTCTTGCAATGTTGTTATTGTCAATGTGCTTTAGCTTGTGTTAGAAGTAAATTTTGCATGTGTTAGATTTATTTAAACCTAGAATGTTGTTATGTTTGGGTTTGAGCTAGAAGGAAATTTAGCACGCGCTAGATTTGTTTCAGAATGCCATGTTGTGGTTGGCAATCTGGTTGTTTGTGCTAGAAGGAAATATGCTAGATTCTTTGACCTTGCAATGTTGTTATTGGAAATATGCATGTGACTATGATAGAAGGAAATTTAGCACATGTTAGATTTCTTTTCTTGCAATGTTGTTATTGGCAATGTGCTTTAGCTTGTGCTAGAAGTAAATTTTGCATGTGTTAGATTTATTTAACCCTACAATGTTGTTATGTGTGGGTTTGAGCTAGAAGGAAATTTAGCACGCGCTAGATTTGTTTCAGAATGCCATGTTGTGGGTGCAAATCTGGTTGTTTGTGCTAGAAGGAAATATGCTAGATTCTTTGACCTTGCAATGTTGTTATTGGAAATATGCATGTGACTATGTTAGAAGGAAATTTAGCACATGTTAGATTTCTTTTCTTGCAATGTTTCCACTGGAAATGTGCTTTAGCTTGTGCTAGAAGTAAATTTTGCATGTGTTAGATTGATTTAACCTTACAATGTTGTTATGTTTGGGTTTGAGCTTGAAGGAAATTTAGCACGCGCTAGATTTGTTTCAGAATGCCATGTTGTGGTTGGAAATTTGGTTGTTTGTGCTAGAAGGAAATATGCTAGATTCTTTGACCTTGCAATGTTGTTATTGGAAATATGCATGTGACTATGTTAGAAGGAAATTTAGCACATGTTAGATTTATTTTCTTTCAATGTTGTTATTGGCAATGTGCTTTAGCTTGTGCTACAAGTAAATTTTGCATGTGTTAGATTTATTTAACCCTACAATGTTGTTATGTTTGGGTTTGAGCTAGAAGGAAATTTAGCACGCGCTAGATTTGTTTCAGAATGCCATGTTGTGGTTGGCAATATGGTTGTTTGTGCTAGAAGGAAATATGCTAGATTCTTTGACCTTGCAATGTTGTTATTGGAAATATGCATGTGACTATGTTAGAAGGAAATTTAGCACATGTTAGATTTATTTTCTTGCAATGTTGTTATTGATAATGTGCTTTAGCTTGTGCTAGAAGTAAATTATGCATGTGTTAGATTTATTTAACCCTACAATGTTTTTATGTTCTTATGTGTGTGCTAGAAGGAAATCTAGCACATCCTAGATTTGTTTCATCTTATAATGTGTTTTTGTTGTGCTGTAAAGAAATCTAGCACATATTAGATTTCCTTTGCCCTATAATGTTGTTGTTGTCAACATGCTTGTTTTTTTGTTAGAAGTAAATCTAGCATGCACTAGAATTCTTTCACCTTATAATGGGCTTGTGTGATTCTCTTTATGCTAGAAGGAAAACTTACACACATTACATTTCTTTCACCTTATAATTTTGTTATTGGAAACACACTTATGGTGGGGATAGAAGGAAATATAGCACAGATTATGTTTCCCTCACCTTTAAATGTCATTGTGTTTGTGATAGAAATAAATCTATAGCATGCACTAGATTTCTTCTGTCCTTCAATGCTGTTATGTGCTAGAAGGAAATATAGCATCTGTTAGATTTATTTCAATTTGAAACGTGTTTGTGTTTTTGTTGGAAGAAAATTGATCACATGTTAGATTTATTATACTCTACAGTGTTCTTGTTGGAAACATGTTTGTATTTGTGGTAGACATATATATATATATATATATATATATATATATTTCATGACTTCCATATATATATATTTTTTTGTTGTTGTTGTTTATGTCCATAAGCTGTGGAATCTCGTGTCCCTGAAATTCCAAGTAAAGGAGTGAAGAAAATGTGAAAAACAAGTGATATACAAAAAATGTCTCCTTCAAATGGTATGGTTGTTTTATATTTTATGTATACTCTCTTATAATTTTGTTTTTCCTAACAATTTTAGCTAGGTGATTACTTTTGGTGTCATATAGTAAACTTGCATAAAACATGTACTCCTTTATTATTGTGTATGTAAAGAAAATAGTGTATTATAAAGTTAGTTAATAATCTTTGGTATTTCATGTCTTCAAATAATTTATTTATTTATTTATTTTATTTTTCATAAGTTGTGGAACCTCGTGTGCCTGACAATCCAAATAAAGGAGTGAAGAGAAAACGAAAAACAAGTGATATACAAACAACGCCTCCTTCAATTGGTATGGTTGTTTTATATTTGATGTATACTCTCTTATAAATGGTTAGGTTAGGTGGTTTTGTAAATTTAAAATAACATTACATGAAAATATTTGGACTTTTAATTTCATTTTGATTTATGAAAATACTTTTTTTATTTTTGTATGCACAATCGGTTGGCACCAAAGCAAGTGAAATGTTACAGTGATCATCTAAGAAAAGAAAAAATAAACTCAAATGACAGTATCAATAACACCTTCAACTTCTACCTTTGAAATGATTAAAAAATACAACACATCTAATAAATATGAGTTTGTGCAAGATTGGTATGTCTAGATAGAAACTCCCATGAATATGTATCCTGATATGTACTTATTTGGATCCATCGATGAAAAAGAACCTGAGATATTAGGAATAATTATTAATTGCTATGCTTGCAATGAAAATGACATTGAATTTCAAGTGGAGGTGATTAAAGAAAATTAAGTAAAATTAATTTCTTGTCAAGTGGAGTATAAAAAATTTAGACCAGATTTGATTGAAGCTTCAAGTAAAAATTCACCAAATACGATAAAGAATTCAATGTTTAAGTTGGATAACTATGAGAGTTTTGCTACATCTGGATTGAATAGTTGCATAGATCTTTTAGAATGCATCACTACAGTTCTAAGATACCGCTATGTAAGATGTAAAAAAACATCATCTGTACTTCTTTATTTACAACAAAAAGGAAAACTTCTTGACAAAATACCAGATGATAAACTCGATTGTCATTTACTTGCTTTGAGAAGAGTATATTTATCTGAATTAGAAGAGAACATTATTGAAAGTGATTTCAAACCTACTACAGAATTTCAAAAAGCTAGGAAAGTTGAATTTGAGACAACAAAACTTGCAGATCAATGTGATGAAATTCATGAAACTTTCAAGCATTGCTATGTATTTTCAAACACCTTTAGTAGAAAGGTGGATGTTGTAAGATGTAGAGAAGCCCCCAAAGTGTTTAAATTGAGATCACGAGATGATTTAAATGTTCAAGTATTAGTGAAATCATTCCTAGAGAAATTTCAAACCTCATTGCCTGATGCTCTTCTGATACCATTTGACATCAATGAGTCTGATCCATTGGTGAACTCTATCAAAATTATAAATGAGACATATTTAGATGTTAAGAATATCAATTTTTGGATAATTGATGGCTAACACACCATTTAGGCAGCGAAAGAAATTTTATCAAATCCTAAATATAATGTATCTATGGAGGCGAAACAAAAATATAAAAAATGCAATGCTCGATTCTTGCGTCCATTAGTTGAACCCATTGAGGTGATTCGCATTTGTTGTCAACTAAATTTTACCAATAAGGTATTCTACAAAACTCCATTTATTTATTGTGTCCGATCAGCAAGAAATTTCTTAATTGCCAATGAAAAATTAAAGAAAAGGAGGATTGGATGTTCCAAGACAACTGAAGACAAGGTACATTATTTTATTTTTTTTCATTTAACATTTAAAGTCAATAATATGTGTCATATTTTCTCATATTTGTAATGAATTCTCATTAGTTTAATCCTTTTTTAATTTCATCTCTACATTGAATTTTTATTAATTTATATGTATGATTTTATCAGGTCGATGATGAAATGTTGTGCTCCTTCTTCGATTGTCCAATTACAAATTATTCTGATAAAAGAATTCTCTTATATCTTAATCAAGATATTTGGGATAAGTGGGACATTGTCTTTAATTGTTACCAACTAGGCACATTAAAGTGTTCTCCAAGCCGACCTGATTTTGAGAACTACAAGCATAACAGTCTACACAGTTTGACAGCGGCTACTTTTCGTCCCCTTCAGGGATTAACCATAGAAGAAATTGGTTTAGTAGCAGAAAATTTATTGAATGGAACCATTTGGTTTTCTATTCCACCTAATCATCCAACAGATGCCATAAAATTGAAAGATTATTGTTCTAAATTGAAAACCAACATAACAATATTGGATGCAATGGTTGCATATTGTCAAATTCATGATGAGAAATTGAATGATAAGACTCTTACCACATTCAATATTCTTGAGCATTATGGAATTAACGAGCTCATATTTTCCAATTTCTGCAAAACTGTGGAGGGGTCTACTTATGTAAAAGGAACACGAAATACAAAGATAGATTCCCTTTCTAAACAAGCATGTGGAGTCCTTGACAAAATGATAAAAGAATCAACAAACATTCAACAGATTGACAACAATTTTGAATTTGGTTGTCATTTTGGAGGGCCTGGTCTTTTGTCAACACTTTTGCACTCTTTTCCATGTCAGTTGCAGCTAGTTTTACATACTGACCTTGTTGTTCTGGATACAGTGGCTTTGAAAAAAGAACCATTCCACAAGAGCTATTATATTGAATTTTTTCGATTTCTTATCGAAAAAAACGAGTTGAATGACTTTACTACAGTTCTCTTAGTAGAACTTTGGTTTTGTAATGATGTACATCAAACTTTGGAGATTGCCATATAGAACTCCAAGTTCAAATATAAAATTACTACTGGAATTTATGAATATAAGTCCCAAAATAATTATAGTTATGATATAGTTTTGACTATACATTTCTATACTTCAGAATTAAAAATGTTCGAGGCTTCAAAATACTCACACATTTGAAGACACACTTGATGAAAATGAGAGAGATTATGATTTCTGGATGGATTTATTGGAAAGACATCAACAATGTAGTGATGCAAAAGTGGTTATTTCTCTTTATGCGGGGGAAAATTTAATCAAGGCTTGTTGTACATATAGAAGAAGAATTGCATGTGTTGTGCAAATAGAATCACAAAGGACAATAATGTTGAATAGTTACAAATCTTTTCAACTATCAAACCAAGGATCCATTAGCTTCTTGGAAAATTCAGGTACTATAGTTTCTTTGTTGTTTCTCTTATAATACTTTGGATACTATTTTGGTCAAATTTCTTAATTGTCAAAATGTTTACTACAATGACTAATGATGGGGATTCTAAAACAGGGAATGATGAAAGTGGGAAGCAAACAAATAATCAATATAGTGCACATGATGTTGAAAAATATTTAGAGATGGAAATAGGAGGAGAAGATGTTATTCTACCAGGTACATAATTTGTTTGGTTATTGCTCGTGTTACTTTTTTAATTTATTTAATTTTCATATTTATAACATTTTCGGATGTCTATTATAGGGAATTATGAGAAGAAAGGAATTAATCAAGACATTGACCATGAAATGATGGAGATAGAAATAGGTATTAGTCTCTCTCTCTCTCTCTCTCTCTCTCTCTTTATATATATATATATATATATATATATATATATTTTAAAGAAAGTATATATATATATATATATATTTTAAAGAAAGTATATAATGACAAGGGAATGTCCCAAGAAACTACAACTAAGACCAAAATATTATATGGATGATTAAAGATGATTCATTGTTTATATAGTTGATTGATGCTTTTATTCATTGTCACAATTTATAACATTTTTTATGTTTATCATAGTGACAAGAAAGGAGAACAAAAACATTGATCAAATGCATGTGAAACAAAGCTATAATCAAGCAAATGATATCATATTAGGTAGTTAACATGAACTTTGTTGTTTATTCTTTTGTTTGTTTTTTTATTCAATTAATGATTGTCACAATTTATAACATATTCGTTGTACATTATAGAGACAAATAATGAGAACGAAGACAATAATCCGAAGATTGAGAAACAAAGTTGTAATCAAGAACAAAATATAATATCAGGTACTTGTAATTTTCCCATTTGTTTTCCTTATTATTTAATGATTTTTATTCATTTTCACAATTCAAACTATTTTATATGTTTAATGTAGAGACAAATAAAGAGAACAAAAACAATGATGAGGTGCAAAGTTATAATTATGAAGATAACGCCATATCAGGTACTTATTACTTGTCTTTTTGTTTTTTGTTTTTTATTATTATTCTTCAAATTCTAATGCTTCTATACCATAACATTGTATATGTTTATTATAGGAACAAATAAAAATAACAAAACTAACAATCAAAATAATGTTAAAAGTGTGTGGGTGTGTATTTCGTAGGTTACATTGATAAGGATTTTCTTTAATTGCGAATTTTGTATTGAATATATATTTTATTACATAATTTGATCATATTTAATTGAAGATTTAATATTTTTAACTCCAGGTTCCGTGAAGATGATAAAAGAGAAGATTGTTTCATCTATAAGTAGTCAAAAGAACACTCATGGTAAGTGTATTGTTTCAATATTTTTTTTAGTAATTTTTGTAACAAGAATAAAATGGTTTGACTAGACTATTTTTTATTGTATTGCAGCCCAAAAGAAATTAGTTATTCTTGAATTAAGGGACATTTTTTACCATAGCATCGATGATGAAGCAACAAACAAAGGACATATTGAGAAAATGGGAACTGATGCAGATTACAAAATAGAGAAAAATTTATTTTGGATTCATCCACATGCAAATACATTTTTTGAAATGTGTTTCAAAAATGAATATTTTGAAATTGCAATTTGGACGACAGCTTCAAAACAAAACACAACAAGAGTTCTAAAAAAGTCCTTTTCAGAAAAAATACAAGATAAACTTGTGTTTATGTGGACTGCTTTAGAGTGTAAACCAAAAAAGGGACATAAGGCCATTGACAATCCAAAAAAAGGTATACACACTAAATCATTGAAAAAAGTGTGGGAAATGCATACCCAATATGATGCAATCAATACTATTATAGTGGATTGTTCACTTGAGAGAATGCAAGGAAATCCAAAAGAAAATGTGATTCTTGCCCCTCAATTCATTGGAACAAATAAAGAGGATGATTGGTTGATCGAAAAGCTATGGAGAATGTTGATTAAATGCAACAAGGCAACAGATGTGCGGGCTATTTTGAAGGATGTTCAATAACATCTAATAGTACCTTAAGATGATTGGTGTCTATTTCATGTCATAATATGTATGACATCATGAATTATTACTATATTTTGTAGCCCTTTTAAATTTAAGTTGACTTCTATTTCACAATACTAATAAAAGAATTGTTGATTGGGTTTGTCAAAAGTAGAATACAATAATTTTATGTTCTTTATTTTTGTGAGATATAATTGTATTGATAACAATTATTGATTTGAATGGTTGTTTAATGTTTTCGTGTCAAAATTTCTCATGCTATAGAAATTTTTACAATGGATTAGATTGTATGTAAAAATTAATAGATAATTGTTCTATTTGTATTGAAACATTACAATTATTTTTTCAATTGTGGTTTAAGTTATCATTATACAGGCTTTGAAATTAGTAATGCAAATGATGGTTCACTGCATTGTTATAAAAAAATTTATTTCATATAAGTTGAAAAAATATATTAGGATGTATGTAGCCCCAACAATAGACATAGAATCTTTACTAAAAGAAGCACCAAAAGAAACTAAAGTAGAGACTCTAGAGCGTATAACTAAGTAGGTTTGAAATTTAAAAATTGTATTATATTACATGTGGAAACTAATATATAATTAGTTTGTTTAATTGCAACCATTGTAATTATATCTTTCAATTCAAATTAAACAAATCATTATAAGACTTAAAATCAATGATTTAAATGGTGGGTCAATGTGATCCTATAAGACTTGCTTATTCCAAACAAATTAAATAAAGGTATTAGGTTGTACGTATAAAGTAAACATGTCATTAGTTTGTTCACTTTACTGGGGCTAGTAATTATAATTTGTGATTACCGTTAATTCATAATAAATATTAACATCATTTTTGAAATGTTAGGTTTTTATATCATTAAGCAATAAAGTGTTGAAGTGGAGATATGTTAATATCATACATGTGGTTGCAGTGTAGTTTTAGACGCAAATGGGCATCACTATAAGTCAAAAGATGTTGTTGATATTTGAAATGGAAGGAGTTTTCTTCCAATCGTACACCAAAGATGAACAAAATTTTTATATTCAAAGAGAACTAGCTTGGCAGTTCCGTGATAGGTCCTATTTTTTAAGGCCTTTTCATTCAGAACTATTAAAATATTGCTTAAAAAATTATGATGTTGCAATATGGACATTAAATGTCACTGACAAGTACATCCGATGAGTACTTGAAATTTCAAATATTGATATAGAGGACTTTAAATTCGCATGGAATAGGTCTCATTGTCATTTGCAAACAAAATTAGAAGTAGGGAGGAAAATACAATTTTATGAGAAAAGGTTGACTGATGTGTGGTCCCAATATGGAGATAATTATGGAGAATCGAATGTATTGCTAATAGATACACCAAAGCATACTTCTCAATTCATCGGATATGGATCAAACCACATCTTGATAAAAGCCTATACAGAAAAAGAGCAAGATACTTGGCTTATGCATATTTTATTCCCCTTTCTTAAGACACTTCATCATATGAAAGAGAAACGTGAGTACATTTGAATGTTCAATAGAACATGTACTTCATTGTAGTGGATGAAGATATTTTTCTTTATATATTTGTTCACAAGTACATTCCAATTTTTGAATGCAATTTGAACATAGTTTTTCTGAATCAATTTGTATAATTTTATATCTTTTGGAATCTTATATGGGAATTTTCAATTTTAATTTTTTTTTAGGAAAAAAGAAGGAACTTTCAATTAATAAAAAAAATTTACAATGGGAATTGTCAATTATATTATTATATATTTCTATTATTATTTATAATTATTTTTGCAATGACTTTGTTGTATCAATTTTTTTTTGCTAATATGTGTGTGTATGTGTGTTCTTAAATGAATTATTTTCCATTGAAATCATCTTACACGAACCATCAAGGCCTGATTGTATTTTTATTGACTTGTATTTACTTGTATGCATAATACTCATATATAAATGTGAAATAAGTTTTGAAATAGAGCTCATTGCAAACAAAAGTGAAATTCTTATTGAATAAATTATAATAATTTACGTGATAAATGCTACAAGCACTGTTGGCTATTCAGGCTAATGGGAAATGTGTCATAAGAAAATGATTTGAACTGTTTGAAGCATAAGATATGAGATTTCTCAATCCATATTTTACATAAATTTATATAATTCAATCAATTAATGGTTGTAATTAAAATCATATATCATATAGAAAATCAACAACACTCAAAGTTCATTATTGACCTTTTACCTATAAAATGCATTAATATTAGTGCATAAATGTGATATTTATTGTTTGAGATAAAAATCTATTATAAATAGTTTTGCATTTGTAAATAAAAACATATAATTAATGATAATGATTGCTAAGTGGACTATCAAGGTTTGATTGGACTCTATCATAGATAATCATGTCTTTGAACTTTATTTTTATTTTTTTATTTTTTTTCTTCTTCGTATTTTAAATAAACTGAAATCATATCATATGAGCCATATTTTTTTTTTATTTTTTTTTATTTTTTTTAAATCAACTATTTGCGTATGTAATCATCTATCCCATATAAGTTAATAATAATCCATTTATTGACCTTTATTTGTTTACCGTAATGAGTATTAATTTCATATTGTATTTTTTTTTAAATAAAAATCCATGTAAAACAAAAAGCTCTTCTTAATAAAACATGGAAAAATTAATTAAAAACGTGTTAAGTGGGCCATCTAGATTAATTAAATAGATAGATGATAAAGGTTTGTATTTAAACTTTTTGCACCATAAGACATTTATTTTCCCATCCATTTTAACATATTTTCATTTTCAATTCTTAAATAATTTACTTGTAATTTAAACAATCTCATAGAATCCGCCATGACTCGAAGCTATTTATTGTATTCTCTTTGGTTATATGCATTAATGGAAGTTTATAAATGTGATATATTTTTGAAATGTAGCTCCTAATGTAAACAAATATATATTTTTTATAAAACAAATTAAAAGTAATGGATACTAAGTTATAAGTGGTCTATATAAAATCCATTTACCAACTTTTATTTTCTTATCATGAATTTTAATATAAGTGTATAAATGCGACATTGTTTGTTTGAAATAAAACTCCATGTAAAATGAAATGTTTTTCCTAACAAAACATGAAATAATTAATTGATAATGAATATTGAGTAGATTCCTCAAGTTCTCTTAAGATATTGGTCATAAATAAATGTATTTAAACTTTTTACAACATACACCATTCGATTTTCTCATCCCTATTAGCATTTTGTAAATTTCTATTCGTAAATAAATCATTTATAATTGAAATAATAAAAGCCAACTAGACATAAATCATGACATATTAATTTCTATTTAGTTATATGCATTGATACAAGGTTATAAATGTAATATATTTTTGAAATAAAGCTCTTAATGTAATTAAAGATACATTTATTAGAAAAAATAATAATTTAAAATCAATCGATGATGAGTTCTAAGTGGTTTATTATATTTTCAATCGATAATTTTTTCTATCTATATATTTTTAAACCAATTACTTTTATATACAATCATGCCATATAAGTCGAGAAGTCAAGAAATAATCAATTGGGGTTATTTGACGTTAAAAACGTCTAAGAAATTTCGTTTAATGGCGACACTTTGCAAATGTCCTGCTTGGGAGATTGGAAGAGCGACACGTGCTTGGTAATGTTGAGAGAAGCCTGTCAGAGTGCACACTTTATATGGCGTTTGACTATGACCGCACGAAAACCACGTTTTTCCCGGTCGTTCGAACCTGTCAGCTCTGCGACGACCGTGTGCCCGAATAGCGACGATTTGGCCATCGAAATTGAGCACAAATTTTCTAGTGCTCCATGATTCTCCATGATTTGATGAAGGTTTCTGAAGTCCTAAGGGATACTTAGATTGTCACTGACATCAGAGTTTGCATCATGATCACCATTGTGTTAATGATAGTGATGAGGTAGCTATAAATCATAGGATACTATTTAATCAAGGGATTCGAATTTTCAAGGGTGTCTAAGCTTGGTACTTACTTAGAAAAAGGTCCCACAATGATCGCCATTATGTTAGGGTCCCGTGATTTAGCAGATTGGTACACCAAATGCACAAGGTAACATCAGACCATTCTTTTTAGTCCTAGGACCTAGCCTTCCTGGACTCAGAGAGGGATCTCTCTATGTTGTGCGAAGGATGTAAACTTGTTTGCTTTAGATGGTTGATTTTAGGCTAGTTGTTAAGTGTAGGGTTTTTTTATATTTTGGTTGGGTAAGATGATCAGGTAGGATAGGAGGAATGAGAGGTTCTCAAACATTGGGCTATGGTGTATATGAAGTCATGGATATCTCAATAGTGAATCAGGGTACATCACAAGGAAAATCTAGTGTATTCAATGGATCTTTAAAGTTTATGGGTGAGGTGAGATGGACATTAAGTTGGGGAAACAAGGTAGGGCAAAGGGAAGTTAAGAATCCTTTGTCAAACACCTATGAACAAGGTCTTAAATACTAATAAGCAAAGATAATAATCATGATATAGGGCACACCATTTACTCAATGACAATACTTAAACCAATAAACATTCAAGATGCACAATTCCAATGAAATATAGAGGGCGAGAAACTAATTTAACTTCTAGTAATTCCACCTTCAAGCTTTAGAAAACATTTAAGATCACAAATAACTTTAATCCATGAAGAGGGAACTCCTAAACATCATAAATCAAGTTATAAAGAACCTTGAGGCAAACTGATAAGCATGTACAAAGGGCAAGATCGAAACAAGACCTCTTTGGCTTAACCTAACAATCAATACATCAAAGAGAGATTTCAAGACAGAGTTTAGATAGCATCAAATAAGCAGGGCTTACCATAAATCATATTTGTAAACTAGAATATAAATCCAATGATGAAATAAAAAATCTTAGATGGGCCTAAGGAGCAGTGAAGAATTCCTTAAACTAACCAAACAGAGGAAAACATAAAGACAATAGCAAACAGGAGGACTGAGGTACCTCAAACAACATTTCTCAACCTATACTTTTCTGAGCTATTGCAACATAGAAATATGGATACAATGATAAACAATGAAACATGAAAAAATCTAGAGATAAATCACCATTAACTAAACTCGAGGATCCTGCAAGCAAGCCTTCATCATCATCAATCAAGGAAAATCATCCACAAGCTCCACAACACCAAATTGTTCTTCAACCTCAAAGAACCATGTATTGCTCTCAAAACTCATCTAATGCCCACATTTGCAATGAATACTCATGATCTATATAACAAGAAAGGAGGAGAAAAACCAAATAGAGTATCTAGAATTCCATTGGCTAATCAGAAGTATCTCTATTGTCCTTGAGGCCTTGCAAGGCCCAAGGCACAAAAATATCTAAAATAAATATCTTTTCGGCCATTTCTAGCAAAGAAATTGACCTTTAGGCTCTGACAAGCCTCCTAAAATATTCCAAACACACATTTTGAATTTTCAACCACGAGAGTGTAGCACTGTGTTTTAAAATGAAATTTCATGCCAGGAGCGTAGCACAAGAACAGGAAAAATGGGTATTCTTACAGTAGTGTTTTGAAGGCCTTAATGATGTCGGAAAAGGCTCTGTGATGGCTTGTTGGAAATCCCTTGAAGTCTACTTTCCAGATCTACCCTTGGTTCTCTGATCTGACCTTTGAAACCTATACAAAAAGTGAAAATTCCAAGACTGGTAGGAGCGCAACACATGTCCTGAAAAGTAGGCAGAATGATGAAAAAGTGGGTGTTTTTCACCCTTTTGGAGGACCAAAACAACTCCAATTGATCTGAAACGTTGTGATCATGTTATATGAGTGATGAGGAAACCAAAAATTCAAGCCTTTCCTCTTGAATATGCTTTGAAAAATAGCGTAGCACCAGGTGTGCTATGCTCCTAGCCTCAAAATTTGCAAAAAACAAAAACTTGTCAAAGTTATCCCAAATTTGGTGGATAATTCCTTCATAGGGTTTGGGAGACCTATAGAAAATATTGAGGCAAGATTCCAAGGTTTACTTAGTCTTTTCCTCTTTTTAGTGTTTTGAATTTGAATGAGGGCCTCTTTGATATGCCAATGAAAAAAGGTGTGATGGTAGTCTTGTTGGTGTCTTTATCATGGTTGTGGTCTTCATTTTCATTATCATCCTTCCCAATTTCTTTGTGTTTCCTTTACTTTTCTTATCATTATTGGTGACCTTAAGACTACTTTTCTCCTCATTAATAATCCCTGCATGTGTGTCTTCTTCATTTTGTTCTTGACTACCTTCTTGAGAGGCACTTTCATCTTCTCCCATTCTAGCATCACTGCCTTGATCTTCATCATTTTCATACTCTTCCATGTCTTATACATTTTCATCCTCTATGTTTGAAACATTATCATTTACATTGTCATTTTCTTTTTTGTCATGGTTAGAGGTGTCTTCATCACTGTTTGGTGCATTTTCATCCTCTTGGCTGCCTTTTGAGTTCATGGGATCACTGTTGTCACTATTGTTAGGACTATTAGTCATTAGGATTTCTTGATTACTTTCATGACTTCCATTAGTCCTTTCACTACTTGGCCCATTGTCTTCATTATTTGGCTCATTAAAATCTGCCTTTGTTTCTTGGTTGTCATTTGTTTCTTCCTTTTCATCTAGCTTAATGCCTTTGTTTTCAGAATTTGTCTCTTCATTCTAGCTTGCATCTTGATCACCGTCATGATATTCCTCATTTTCTGCTATGTCATCTTCTCCACTGTCTAGCTCACTATTTTCATCTTTAAAATCTGCCTCTGTCTCTGTATCTCCAATGTTATCCTCCTCATCACTTGCTTCTTCATGACTTTTCATTTTATGCTTCATTGTGTGTTTCTTCTTCCTCACTTGTTCCTCCTAGCAGAAGAAAAAGTACAGACCTACAGCCACTTTAGGCCGGTCGGGCAGTGACATAGCGCGTGTAGGGTTGCACGTGTCATCATCGAAATTTGCATGCCTCGGTGGCAAAAGTACACTTGAAAGCTTAGGCTCCCTTATGCGATACTCTTTACAATCCTTGTTCTTTGAAACAATGAGACACCTTATCTTGGCAGCCCTTTGATGCTTGTACACAACAACTTCTTCAAACTCTCCCTTTGCTATCATTATGGAGTTCACCTCACCCTTTCCCTCTTTTATTAGCAATTTCTGACAAACTTTATGCATTGATGTGCAATGAGGTGGAGGGAAGGTAAATGAAATGGTAGCTTTTGCAAGTGAATGGAAGGAATGAATGAAAGGAATAGATGTGGTAATAGGCTCAGATGAATGAAAAATTTTCAATTAGTGCAATGACTCATGTTTAACTGATACTTTATCTAGGGAGATGAATTAAGCATAAAGGCAGTGATTTCAAGTCCAAGCTTATGGTTCTTCTTATGGTATCAACTTCTTTCCACTAAATGATGACAAAATGCTTAAAAATGTGTTTAGGGCATTCAATTACCTCTATAAGAGCGTTAGAAAAACTTGGAGGAAACTTGAAAAGGGCTCTAAAGTGGTCTGAGGGGTTGATTTTCTTAAGAAGCCCTCCTGGCCAAGGGCACAGCACCACCTCCCAGGAGCATAGCGCCATGTATAATTTATATGGGAAAAAATTGTCAGGAGCGCAGTACCAACTCCCGAGTGCGCAACACCATTTTCCAGAGGACATTTGGAGGCCTTCTCGGTGTCAGAATTGGGACTGTGATAGCGCGTTGGAAATACTAACCTGGCTACTTTCCAAATATACCACCTTTTTCCCGATTTAAGTTGATTTTCCTTATCAAAAGTTTATTTTCCCGAGACTGGTCAAAAAGTGTTGAGTGATGGTGCAGAAATGCAGAGTGCTGGTGAAAACAACTTTTGGAGGCCTTCCATAACTCCAAATTGAGCTCATGATAGCTCATTGGAAAGATATTCAAGTATAGTTGTTATTTGACTCATCAAGAAATTCATTTGGACACTCCAGTGGTGAGAAAATCTGATTTCCCCAAGGTCACTCCAAGGGTGCAGAAATTCTCTCGTGACACCTGTATTGTTTACATTTATCCCAAACCATGATACCTGTGTAAAAACTGAAGGAATATTTTCTTCTTGGCCCTATTATGGCCACAAACCTCTCTCATGTTTTCCAAATTCATTTCCGTTTGGTCAGAAACTTATTTTTAAGAAAAACTGGCCCTAGGTGTGGCAAATGACTTGGCCCTTGGAATGAATTCTTGGAAAATGATGGAGGCCTGGTTTTTATGAGCTGGTATGGATTTATGTTTGCTAAAATTATCTATCATATGAATCCTTTTCTCCTATGCCTCCTTTCCATAGCAAACCCTAGCTTAGTTGGAAGAGGAAATTAGTGTTTGGTGTAGGGGATTTAGGACTGCCTTGTAGAGGGAGGGGAATGAAGGGGTTAAGGGTTGTCTAAATTATTGAGGACATTTTTGGGAATAGGGATAGATTTAAGAGAGTAAGATAAAGTGTAATTTCAATAATTGAGTGAGGGGAAGGAGTCTAAAAGGGCAAAACACAGGCCTAGTCTCGAAAAGGGTCAAAGTGTAGAAATAGGCTAGGTTTTGTAGAAAAATGATGAGTTTGAGGGATAGGAGTGATGGGAAGTGTTTATGAAGATATATTAAGGATAGGAGGAGGTGTAATATCATAAGGATACAAGCCTTGTTTATTTTTTAACCATGGAGGTCATGAAACCAAGAAAAATGCCCTAAAAAACCCTAGATGGATAATGGAGGAGTTAGGCAAAACAAAACAGAGGGCTGAGGCCAAAGGTGGAAAAACATAGTGAAAATGAGTGGCATGAGCCCATGATGGGTTTTCTGGGAATGGCGGGCTGACCATGGCATGAAAAGATAGAGAAATAGTGAAAAAAGAAAAATTATCCTAAGGATAATGAAGGCAATGAGATTTCTAAAACTCATAATGTTCATGAATTTTGCTTTTAGAAATCTAGGATAAGTATTTAGTCATCTACAAAAAACAAAAATTCTTGATGAATAATAAACCTCTATTCTTCTTTGCCTCTTTCTTCAAGATTGATATCTCCTTGCCTGTCACCTTTAACTTCTCCTTAAGGGTTTCAAATTTTGATTTTTTAATGATTTTCTCTTTACCCTTCTTTTGTTTGATGACCAACTCTTCTTTTGCAGGTGAGGAGAGGTATATGATGCTTGGTGGTGGATGCCTAGTTTCACTGACCTTTTGAGTTTCTTTGCTACTTTCCATGACCTTTCTTGCATGTCTGGTCATTGGATTTCTAGGTTGAAACATGAAACTGGCATCATCACCTGCAAACTCTAAATTTTTAGCTGTCTTGCCTTTCTTTAGCTTTATTCCTCCATCTTCAACATCTTTATCTTGGACAATGGGGGTTTCTTCAATGTAAATTGCATGGAGGATGTCCTCTAAGTTACCCTTAATGACTATTTGGCTCCTAGTAACTCTCTTGCTGCTCTGTTTGTTGACTATTTGCTTATGTTTATTGACTATTTGCTTCTATTTTGCAGGTGTGGTTTTAGGTGTGTCAATCTTCTGCAAAGGCTCTGTCTCCATGCTCACTGGTCCTAGTGGGGATGATCTATTCTCTTCTTCAATTTCCTCTGCCACTATTGGTGATGAAGTAATTCTAGGTTTGGGAACTCTTTATGAGTGACAACATCAACTTCAAAACCACCCATGAATAGAAAGGATTTCCAATATCTGCCTAATATATTCAACTCCTCTAACACCAACAACTTAATCAAACCATGGTGAAAGAGAGAAGTTTCATTGTCTTCTATTTTAACTTGGACCTTATTGGACATTTTACCTAGACTTATGTATAAGTAAAAGGGCAAGTCAAGAGACCTCTTACCCAAAAAATGCAGTAGAAGCCTAAGGTAATAAGAGTAGACCATGTGAAACCTTCCTTCACACGTGAAGTACTTCTAAATAATAATCAACACCTTTAAATAGTTTTCCTTCATGAAACTCCTAGGGATGGCATTTGTAAGATCAATTTCACTATGCTCTGGCTTGATGAACTCTCTACAATCCTGCATGGTGAAATTGATTCCTTTAAACTACTGTTCCCCTCCTCTAGGGATTCCTGTTTCTGCTAAAATGTTGTCTGGTGTTATTGCGAGGTTTAGCATTCCCACCTTTGAAGCTGTTCCAGTTTAAATTTTAGCAAAATCCTTAGAAACCTGTAGGTGACAACCCTGCAGTCTTTGACAGAATTACAAACAACCCATTCTTCTGAATACCTCCATGGTAGTTGGGTCTTCATTGAGAAAATTCATGTCCATGGGCTCATATCTATGGCAATTACCACCTTTGTTAGTTTTCTTCCTTGCAGCCATGGTGACTTTATATCTTCTCAGCCTCGCTTCCTTGGTGACACTTGCAACCTTTGAAAATGACAACATCCTGCTTGGCTTGATGAAGAAACTCTCTAGAAATCAAATAATATGTAAAGATAAAACGGAGAATGACAAAAAGACTAATTGGGTAACCTTTTATGGTTTCAATGATAACTCATGCCTTAATCATGACACATGTATGCTAAAACCAGTAATGATGACCTTAGATATGACCTTGTACTTTTGAATTAACCCTAACAGACTCAAATGACATCCACCCTAACTCCTATAATCCTGAATTGACACTTTGCATCGAGTTTGAAAAGACAAACATGAAAAAAGTTTTTCGTAGCGTATTTAGTTTAACTTTTGACGGTTTCATTATGAAACTATTAGGCAGTTTCATAGCAAAAACTGCTATTTCACAGTATAAAACGCTACGAAAAGAGGTTAAACTGGCTTAAGTGTCCTTTTCAAATTTAAACACTTGGGAAATGAAAACTGACAGCAAATGATGACTGATGGGACATGACATGACCTAAATGGAGGTGGATTGAGATAAAAGGGAGGTGGTCTTGAACCTTAGGATAGGTTAAATATGTAAAAATGAAATTTTCCTATACCAAATTGAGACCTTTGATAAATAACTGTATGACCATGTCGAGTAAGGTTTCACATTTTTCTGAGTGATAACACACCCTTTGGGATTTACCATGTATCCCAACCCATGATTCTTAGGCCCAATCAAGGGTACCACTATTGAGCTTTAATGTGTATCCCACCATTCACCAATCAAGGTATTCCTATGCTCAATCGAGGTGTTCACATCCAGGCTTTACCGTGTATCCCATCCTGGGATTCCTAGGCCTTTTGAATAATCCCGAGACCACCCCACTCAGCTTTGATTCCATATGGTAATCCAACTCAACCAAAACATGAGAACCCACTACCATGGCTTTCTAAAAATGGAAAGGCTAGGCTGAAATCACTGTCACACCTTGAAAACCCCATGCCAATGACAACAATAGAAAAAATAATCCACATGCAACACCTTGCATGCCAAATATAGTAAGGAAATCACACATTCAAATCAATATTTGCAAAGAATGTTGCTATAGTTTCTTGATCCTTCTCCTCCTTCCTCTTGCCCTTTTTTCCTTTCTTGATCCAATGTTGAAATTGTCCAAGAAACCTCTAAGTTTCCAAGAGTGAGAGAGAGATAGAATAAAGAGAGAGCTCCAAAAATGAACATCAAAAGGTACCAACTGGTCCTCAAAAGCCTTTCTATCAATGAGGCCTCTAATTTCTTCATTTTCCTCCTCACATGCAACTTGTGACTTTTCACCTTCCTTTTCTCCTAATTTCCATTATTTTCATAAATAAATGCCAATATATGCCACTTTTCCTTTCCAAAGCCTTTGCCATTGCCTTTGATAATTTCCTTAACCATAATAAACCAAATGAACATCCACACTAGGATGTTTTTCCCAACATTCAACTTGGAATAAGTGTCCCAATAACCATGGTTATTATTTTTCCTTTATTAAGTTTTATTACATGGAATTTTTCACCAGGTTTGTTACATGTGCAATACTATTTGGGGCTACCCAACCCATCTAGTGCTAGGTATTGGTAACTAAATACAAGCTAAAGACTTGAATTCTCATGTGGGATGAAGGTATCTTAGTGGCTAAAATAAGGGCATCATTTCCATATAGGTGAAGGTGCAGGAAACACTAAAGCCTCATCCATTACCTTGGTTGATTCTTTGGCTGTTGGAAAGCGTCGCTTGTTCTCTCGAGACATTGAACCAATACCCATCATAATATATCTCTGTAATGCCCAATTAATTTGAGAGTGTTAACAATGAATAGGTCTTCATATGATCTTTTATCTTATACAAAAATAATAAAATGACTGATTCAAGAGCATCTTGCTTAATTTTCATTTTGTATTTGGATGATTTAGGGGGTGATGTTTTTTTCAATTATTTTATAAATTATGCACATTTTAAATAAATTAAGAAAAAATGCGAGTATGAGATTTATTGTAAATATTCTCTTAATTAATTGAGAATATGAGTGGAGTTAGGTTGGATAGATATTTTAGGGATTAAGAACTCCTTAAATAGAACTTAGTTGAGTCAAATAAGGGATAAATATATTTTAGGATTTGGTTGAGAAGTTTGTGGAGAAATGCTGGATTTTTATTAATCCATAATTATGTATAAATATGAAGCTTTGTGTGAGGATGTAGAAATACAGAGTATGGAATAGGATAGAGAAAAAATGTAGAAAGATAGTGTGCGGAGTGATAATGGTGAGGGTAGAAAACAAATGTATATTCGGCCAAGGAAGGGTTTGAATTTGTAATTTATTGTTGTATTTTATGCAAGTATTTTGTTTATTGTTCGACTCTCTCTTTATATATATTTTGAGTTAAATTGAAAGTGGTTTTTATGAAGATTTTGAGGAGAATTCCATGTTAATGGAAACACCTACTCTAGTGTGTGCAAGTTTATGATTTATTGCAGATTCCCTGCATAATTTGGTATCAGATCCAAAGGTTCCATGCCTGGTGAGGTTCTAGCGGAAGTGAACATTGATGAATAGGTTTTGTTGTGGTGCTATATTGGAGTTTTGTGTGTGCAAAGAATGAATGAAAAAGTGCGTGGTTGGTTTTACTACTGGTTATGGTGGGTTGTGGATCCCTGCTACCATTGGAGGGGATATCATGTGTGTTGATATATTTGCATTGTTTTATTGTGGTGTGCGATGGGAGCCAACTCTGTTTGGTGAAAAATCGATGGAGTTGTATTAAATCTGAGCAGCGTGGAGATCTGTTAATGACAGAAACCAATGTTGATGTTGTAACGAGCCTACGTGGAGGTCGTGTGAGATGCCAGTGAGCAACGAAAGCTTCAACCGAATGCTGATGGGAATGGTATTCATAAGATTAAACACATTTCCTTAGGGTTTTCAGGAATGAATTTAGAAGACAATTTCTTCCGAAATCAGACATTGTAATGGATTTAAATCCATGGAATGAATTCATTCATCCGAGGACATCAAATCTGCAGTGGCTGGGTTTTCATTCTTATGGTTTTGGGTATTTAATTGGATTGAAAAATTATAGTATGCCGATGGATGTGAATGGAGGCTGCGAGTTCGAAAAACACCACCCAAGGGTTTGTCGTTGCAGGCTTTATCGTGCTGGTTTGGTCGTTTGTTTGAAAAAGTCGAAAAGCGAGAGTTTGAATTGAGATAGCAGTGCTAATTGCAACCTATATTTTGAGGCACTGTGTATTGCATTACTTGTAGTAAGTAGCAGTGCTCGAATCTGAGAGTCTGGCATCCGAGGAAGCGAAGTTTGATAGAGGAAGAGTTTGGTTCGATTCGTGACTAAATTTTAACACTATTTCTATGCATTGAATGGTCCATTGACTAGTCTGGAGGTGTGTAGCCAAGCCATCAAAGCCTGTGTGAAGCCACCTCAGGTGAAGCCAAATCAGTGGAATGCGTCAATTATGTGAATATATGTGTATGGTAGCTTCTAGTGTTAATTGGAATTTTTCCATTGAAATTTATGAAGAGCAGACAAAGCGCACATAAAGGAGTTGCAGGGACATCATTATTGGATTCAGTAGAGACAGAGCGCGTGAGAAGATGGTACAGACTCTACAGAAAGGAGTGTGCATACTTTAAGGTGTTTGCTAGATGCCATCATTTTTCTCAGGTATTTATTCAATGTTCAAAATATTTTTGATCAAAATTTGAAATCCAGTGTGGTATGATGAGAAGAGAATAGATACATTGTTGAAATAATTCCGCTATCAATAAAGGAAAAACTGTGAGACCACCCTGGTTGTCACAAATCCTCTGCAAATTATAATGACGGTCTTGCTATGAATGCCAAGAAAAAAGGAGCAAATTTTGCCAGGAATACAAGAGAGAGGGGTTAAATCATTTCACCCACAAGGAGAATCCAAGGTAAGTGCTCATTGAATGAATCAATATTCATTGATTAAAGGTATTTTTAAAGTTTGGAGGATTCAATTCCCTTGCCATACTCGAGAAGTTAATTTTTTGTAAATGTTATGAAAGAGTGAAATCAATCCAAAGTTTAAGGAATGTAATTGGAATCCATCTCAGAAATTGATGTGCAAATATGGTTTGAGTGTGGTTTGTGTTTGTTTCTTCTGGAGAAATATGTTGATGCAACCATGTTAAAAGAAAGTTTTGGAAAATTCTTATGAAGGAATTGTGTTGTGCACTAAAGAGAGACGATGTTGCATGAGAACCATCACTGCAAAGAAGGAACTCCATGGAAGTGCAGGAAAACTATATGCGCTAAGATGGTGAGCGTGCTGAAGAGGTCATGGTATATTTTTTGTACAATGTCGATGAAGGGCATGCAAATATTCACAGTGATAAGAACGACACAGAAGAATGAAATTCAGAGAGTTGAAATTGCAAAGAAAAGGTTTATTAAATAAACTTGAAGGGAACGTAAGGTATGAAAATTAATTTCAAAGAGGTATTTTAAATGTTGAAAATTAAATGGTTTATTTATTTTCATCATAAAATAAATCTTGGGAAAAGTGGATTGCAATTCGATTTAAAGGCTTAAGTATTATGTGAGTAAAATAAAGTGATAATGGGAGATGATAAAATTAGTGACTTATGATATTATCATAAGAAGGGAGTATGAAAGAGAATTGGTGGAGTAAAGATTTTACATCATGAAAATGTATTAAGGGTGGATGTTCATTGGTATATTGTATAACTTGAATTAGAGTCAAAATATCCACTATTGTAATTATTGGGTCAAGCTTTGAAGTCAAATAAGATGTTAAGGTCAAATGAAAAATATTGGATAGCTTGAGTCAAGTTAAACCATTGAGTTATTATACAAAAGGGTGCATTTTTCATCCAAGATGAAGATTTGATGTCAAGTCTGGATTCAAAGAGTCATAAATCAAGTCAAAGGTTTGAATATAATTGGGTGCATGATCGGCAGAGTCCGACACCCAAAGAGTTTGGTCATTGTAACACAATAATTACTATAATTGTTGTTTGCAACAAAGAGGAGCAAGAGAGTTGCCCAGAAATGATTCCAAGACAAAGAACTGTAAGAGGTCAAGCGCAGGAAGAGAGCTTGCATTGTTGGATGGCAAGTATGAAGGCTTGCTAAAAAGGGGATTGAATGAAATCCATAAGTGAACAGATGAAGTTCGCAAAGGAGGAGAAGATGACTGTTGATAGTCATTTTAGAGGATCTGAGAAAGACCACAGCAGAAGAAAGAATAAGGAAAATTCCAAGGCAAATGGCATATGGAAGCAGTTGACTGATGAAGAGTATGAGAGGGAGAAAGATGAGATAGAAGTTCACCTTGAGTTATTGATGGAATTGTTGCAGAGAAATAAGAAATACCAGAGACATGGTTGGACCATGAGGAAGAAAGTGAAATGGCAGAGGCTACATGCAAAGATGGATCAACAGGTAAACATACAGTTAATAGAAGAGCTGAGGAAGCTCGAGCAGATGATGAGTGTGAAATTGAGATGTGAAGAACTCAGAGAAGTTGAGTTGGAAATGGAAGTTTCCATTAGTGGCCCGAAACAGGGTGAAATTCTGGGTGACGAGATTAATGAGAAAGATCTCATGGAATATTGGAATACTTTAGAATAATTTGAAGATATGTTGACAAGGGAAGTAGATGAGGCTATGAAGCCTTGTATTTTTAAATCTCATAGTTTGTGTATGTTTGCAAGATGTGCAGAATATGGTGGAATGTCTGGTGAAACTATCACAAAGATGAATGAAGCCCTTGAGGTGAAGTATGATGGAGAATGCCTTTTAGAGGAGGAAGGTACTGATTTGTTGCAGAAGAAAGAATTCATAGATGAATTCTTGTTTGGTGTAAGACAGCCAGTTGAAGTTGTTATGGAGCAGAGACATAATGAAAATGCCATAGTGATATTCCAAGGAGGTAAACAAATGAATTTGTTTAATGAAATTGATGAAAGAATTTTGCAATGTGATGATACAAAAGCTAGGATACCTCGGGAGGGTTACCAGAAGAAGAATGAAACTGGGAATGAAGGTTGTGATGAAATGCTGGAAAGATTTCACATGGAAATAGAGTTCTTAGAAAGAGGGCTCAAGGAAAATGAAGGAGAAGTGAAGCTTGCAGAACCTAATAAAGAAGAGATTCCAGTTACCGTGCATGATAAGGATGAAATGTCTCTAAATTTTATAAAGTTAAGTGAATGTTTTAACTCTTAAAATAATAATGTGGTTGTAGGTACAAGAGGCAACATTAATAAATATGATATTGAAATCAGAGGAATTGAGAAGAAATTATTTGAAGATGAGATGAAAGATTAGGAGCAGCAAGAAAGTTATGTCCTTAGAGACATAAAGGAAACAACAGTATTAATCCAGCAAGATGAAAACATCCAACAATTCAAAATAGGATTTATTGAAATCCAGAAAGTCTATGATGGGATATTGGTGCTTGAAGCATCAATGGAGACTGAAAGGTCTTGTATTTTTAAAACTAATAGTTTGTTGATGAATGCAGGTACAACATCGGATGAGAAATTTATTACTATAGGGGCAATCAATGACTATAGTTGTGATCAAGGAGAAGTTCTTGATTATTCTTCATTTCAGAAAGTTGAGTATTCAGTGCAATTGGAGACAAAAGAACCAGACAAAGAGGAATTACTCCGAGGAATTTTCAAAGGAAATTGTTGGAGAGGCCGATGGAATGCGGTTGACAAAATGAGTGATATTGGTGATGCTGATGTAAAACTAGTTCGAGATTCTTTTAAATTTTGGGGATCAGAAGAATGGGTATCAGTGATTCTACACAAGTCTATAATTTTTGAAATAAAGATGATGTGGTATGGAAAAGCGAGAGTTACATTCAATAGTATTCTAAAAATTCTGTGCAAAATTACAAAATGGAGTTGATACTTTAAAAGACCAGCGACAAAACAGAGTTTGGAATCCTGGAGGGAGCAAGTAATTGAGACTTGTGGCTGTCGCATTATTACAGAAAAGTGATAGACCTCATAGACAGGAGTCTATGGAAACTTCTCTACATGGGGAGTCTGATGCAGGAGCATCTTGCTTAATTTTCATTTTGTATTTGGGTGATTTAGGGGGTGATGTTTTTGTTTTAATTATTTTATAAATTATGCACATTTTAAATAGATTAAGAGAAAAATATCTAAATGTGAGATTTATTTTAAATATCCTCTTAATTAATTGAGAATATGAGTGGAGTTGTGTTGGATAGATATTTTAGGGATTAAGAACTCCTTAAATGGAACTTAGTTGAGTCAAAGAAGGGATAAAGATATTTTAGGATTTGGTTGAAATATTTGTGGAGGAAATCATGGATTCAAATTAATCCATAATTATGTATAAATATGAAGCTTTGTGTGAGGATGTAGAGAGGCACAGAGAATGGAATATGATAGAGAAAAATTTTAGAGAAGGATAACGTGCAGTATGAAGAATGGTGAGGGCCAAGAAGGAAACAAATGTATATTCGGCCAAAGAAGGGTTTGAATTTGTAATTTCTTGTCGTATTTGATGCAAGTATTTTGTTTATTGTTTGGCTCTCCCTTCATATATATTGATAGTTGATTCTAAATGGTTTAAATGAATATTTTAATAAGGATTCCATGTTAATGGAAACACACACTTATTATAGAAAATATTTGATTTTATTGCATTTCCCCCTACATCAAAAACCATTTTTTTTGTTTTATTTATCACATAGCAT
>JAXQQM020074905.1:0-12422 GCA_034641835.2 Pinus albicaulis | reverse complement strand
AGACACGATGAGAAATCTGATGGAGAAACCTATTTAAATAGAAAGGGACAGCTCCATCTAACCGTTGGAAAAACGGCTAGTTTGACTTGAATAAAAGATTTTTTCAAATTTTATTAAAATTTATTTATATTTCTCAAATATTCTATTTGAAAATAATCTAATATTAATAATTAACAATTTTTAAAAAAAAATAATTTAAAATTATTTTTATTTAATTATATATGAATATAATTTAATATTAATAATCAGTGGTTCTTCAAAATAATTTAAAATCATTTTTATATTTAATTTACTATAAATCATCAATAATTTTCGAAATAATTTAAAATTATTTTTAACATAGAACCTTAAATATATATAAAAATAAATAAATAAATAAATAAATAAAAATAAAAATGAATAAATAAATAAAAAAATAAAAATAAAAATCACAATCGAAAATGAAAATTAACTAAAATAAAATAAAATAAAATAATAAAAAATAAATAAAAGAAAATAAAATAAAATGGAAAATAAAATACAATTAATAAAAATAGCCATAATAATCGTTAAAAATAAATAAATAAATAAAATAAAATAAAATAAAATAATAATAATAATAATAATAATAATAATAATTTAAAAAATAAAAATAAATAAAATAAAATAAATAAATAAATAACTAAAAATAAAAAATAAAAAATAAAAAATAAAAATAAAAATAAATAAATAAATAAAAATTAAAAATCAAAAATAAAAATAAAAATAAAATAAAATAAAATAAATAATAATAATAATAATAATAATAATAAAAATAAAAAATTGTTAAACTAAGAGTGAAGAGCGGAAATCCAACATCTACTAACACTCCACCCATCATCTCTATTAAGGTTAACTGGCCTCTTTTCAATTTCCAAGGCTTCCCTCAACTTTTGGTGGTGGAAATGGTCTATCCTTGCAATAACCTCAGTATCTTCAATACAAATATGATGCTTTGTTTTTTTCGCATGCTCTGCTAAGGCAGAGGATCTAGATCTACCATGTCTGAGGTCAGCAACATGCTCATTAATTCTCTGATTAATGGACCGATCAGTTTCACCTATGTAAGGTGTCCCACATGAACAAGGAATCAAATAAACACTCTTACTATCCAAAGGGTCAATCGGGTCTTTAACCGACCTAAGAGAACTTCGAATAGTACGGAGAGCCTGAAAGTCGAAGACACATTATGTTTCCTCAAGATCTTAGCAATTCTATCAGTGGTACCTTGGATAAATGGAAGGTGAACTCCAGATAACCGCTCATAGGGATCTCTCTTAGCCCTAGGACCTTTTACAGCTTTTTGAAAAGCTCTAAGACATTGAGCCCTGCTATAACCGTTCTTACAGAAGACATCCAAGAGATGTGATTTTTCATCTTCAAAATGGTGAACATTAGAGATTCTAAAGGCTCTAGTGAGTAGGGTACTGAGAACACCAAGTTTCTGAGCAGGGAAATGATGAGAACCAGCATGTAAATACTGCCAGTATGCCTCTTCTTTCTAAAGACTTGATGAGAAAAGGAACCATCATCATTTCTTGAAAGAAGAAAATGATGGGTGGAGTGTTAATAGATGCTGGATTCCTGCTCTTCACTCTTAGTTTAATAATTATTTATTTATTTATTTATTATTATTATTATTTTTAATTTAATTTAATTTTTATTTTTATTTTTTATTTTTAATTTTTATTTATTTATTTATTTTTAATTTTTATTTTTTTAATTTTAATTTTATTGTTATTTTTTAAATTATTATTATTATTATTATTTTACTTTATTTATTTATTTATTTTTAACGATTATTATAGTTATTTTTATTAATTGTATTTTATTTTCCATTTTATTTTATTTTATTGTATTTATTTTTTATTATTTTATTTTATTTTATTTTTGTTAATTTTCATTTTCGATTGTGATTTTTATTTTTATTTATTTATTTATTTTTTATATATATTTAGGGTTCTATGTTAAAAATAATTTTAAATTATTTTGAAAATTATTGATGATTTATAGTAAATTAAATATAAAAATGATTTTAAATTATTTTGAAGAACCATTGATTATTAATATTAAATTATATTCATATATAATTAAATAAAAATAATTTTAAATTATTTTTATTAATTATTAATATTAAATTATTTTCAAATAGAATATTTGAGAAATATAAATAAATTTTAATAAAATTTGAAAAAATCTTTTATTCAAGTCAAACTAGCCGTTTTTCCAATGGTTAGATGGAGCTGTGCCTTTCTATTTAAATAGGTTTCTCCATCACATTTCTCATCTTGTCCTGATGATGAACCACACTGGCTGGTTCGAAACGCGTCGACACAAATTTCTTATATGTGATTTTTACCGAAAATTTTTAAAATATAAAATTAAAATAAAGTTTTATTTATTTATTTTTTATTTGATTTTTTATTAAAAAAATAATTTTTATTGTGAATATATTTAATTTAAAAAATTTATATAAATTTATTAATATTATATTATAAGATTAATATAAAAAAATAAACATTTAAATATTAATTTAGTAGAAATTCTTTCGGTAATATTATAGAATGATAATTACATTTTATTATATTAAACTAACACAATCATATTATTATTAAATATAGTTAATATGTTAATCGGTTTTTATAAATGAAACTAATCAATATAATTTAATATAATTTATTAATTTTAATATTATTATTATATGATTGATAATAATTATTAAAGTCTACTAAAACTAACACAATCTATTAAAAGTTAATAATATTAAGATTATTAATATTAAAAGAATATAAAACATAAAATTGAATTTCAATTTCTAAAGTATCACTTAAAAGAAATAATATAGAATTTACTGAGAGAAATAAATAAACATAACTAGCAACAAAACATTAACATAAACACAGATGTTTATCCGGGGAAAAACCCATCCTAATGAAATTTCATTAACCATTGGCCAAAAAACCCTGGCCAATCTGGCCAAGTGAGCCTTCACCGGTCACCTCTAGACCTACATTACAATGAAGTCTTCCCAGCGTCTTATAGGTTCCATTACATGCAATACCATAGGCCAAAACTATGGGTGCACAAAACCATGTGCCCCAAAACCACTACTATTTACCCTAGTCAACTTTGGCTCTATCTCGAATCAAATTTACCTAACAATATACCATATTATATATATATAAATTTAATATAAAAATTATTATTTTTTAATCATCATTCAATTAGGTTTTTCATTTAACCGTCTTTATCATTCGAAAAATGGTTACTCGTCGAACAGGGAGAAAAGAATCCCAGAATTGATGGAAAAGCATGAATTTAATAAAACTTAATAAAATTGAAATCAACTTAATATAAAAGTCGGAAATCAATTTAATAAATTCTATAATGGATTTGTGTTTTTCAAATATAATTTTTTCTTTTTTAATATCAAATTGTGAAAAACAAAACGATCGCGTCAAAAACAAAAATTCAAGTAGATTCCTAATAAATTGATTGATGTGCAATATTAAAATTCGATACTATTAGTTTGATTTTGCAAGTGTCATATTGGTAACATATTAACATATATTTGACATTTAAGATAAATTTAAATTAAGTTACAAATTTTTCTGAACATAAAATTAAGAGAGAAAAAAAATCATTTCTAATTGCTCTAGTGAGATCTCATAAATGAGCACCAAAAATAGTACAAAATGCAATGCTGGGTTTGACTCAATATACTATGTTGCGCCCTTTTAATATAAATTAAAGCTAGAATCCAACGAACGGTCGCTCTATCCATGACACTATAGCAACGACACAAGAAGTACTTCCCTCATTGTTCACTCGAGAAAAATGGAGTCTTTCATCGGATCTATATAAAGCTTATGATTGTGTGGATTGGTCTTTTATCAGAGTTGATCCATTTAAAGATCGACATCTCTCTTCCTAATATCACATGGATTATGGCTTGTATATTCTTAGTCATATATACAATTATAATTAATAGTTTCTGTTCTAGGATTTCTTTGTGGCTATATGTGGTCTTCGCTAGGGATGTGCTCTACCCCCCCCTTAATTTTCATTCTTGTCATGGACGGTTTCGAGCTGACATTCTCAAGAAGGCTAATCGTGAACCCTACTTTCAAGGCATTTCCTTTTCTCCCTCTATTTGTATTTCTCACTCATTATTTGTGGATGACTTACTTATCTTTGGCAAGCTCTTAAGAACTCAATGGTTTTATCTTCATTATATTCTTCTGTGTTTGGGGCGGCATACTGGAATGCACATTAACAAAGGGAAGTCCTTCCTTATACATGCATTCGGGGGACATAAGTGAGATCACCATCATAGCAGAGTTATTTGGAGTACGAGATAAAGCATATGACGGAGGGCCTTTCATGTCGGGTTTCGGTGAAGAGCTGTGTGGTTACAAATCTTCGGCCCGGACCCTGGCTTGTTGACAAGTTCGGTAGCGAGGATTCAAAGATGATCACACCATGGGTTGTCATTAGGAGGGCGATATATCCTCATACTTGGGCGGTCCTACAACAATTAGTCGTGTATTGGGCCCATTTGTTTTACCTTCCCGTTCGCATCATTTCTCTAATTAAAGCTATTATTTCTCATTTTTCACGTGGTGCGGGGCCACTAAGGGCAAACAAGTTCCATCTATGCAAACTTGATGCCCTCAGCATGTTCCAAAGAAGTATGGGGGATGGGGATTCTCGAACGTGCGTTCTTCTCCCACTTTCGGACTATGGTCTCTCTTCTCCCACTTTCTAATTGATCTAGGGTGGCGGTCCAACAATTTCTTAAATAATTTGACCCTGCGGGGGGTCGACTTACGGAAGATACGAGCCCTTCCCTTCTATCTCTTTCGGGGAAGTTTGGTTGGTGAGAAATCGGTTCATATTTGAAGGTGACCAATGAACATAGCTCACATCCATGGGGGTCGATGTATGTGTCCCGGACTTCGAACAATCCTTACCAAGTCTTGCCACCAAGGACTTGTCACACCGCTATATCAGCCCCTTCAATCTCCCTTACTCGGGGGCTTTTTTGATGGGGCTCAATGAGGGGGCATTTGTGGTTGCGGTGCATGGATTAAGATTGACAATGCTGGAGAGATTCTAGATTTTCTGAAGTGGTGGCAAATGATCTAACAACAACGTTGAAATTTTGGCACTATGGAGTGCTCTCGGGTTGGCATATAATCTGTGGGTGCCTTCGGTGAATATCTATGGAGATGCTAAGATAGTTCCTAATGGGATCTCCCGGGAGGTCTCGTTACTAACCAAGCCGTATGCAAGGGTGGATTCTCCGCATTAAATTCCTACTATCTAGACTCAACGAGCCTCCTATGCAACATGTCTATTGGGAAAATAACACACGAGCCGACCAAATCTCCAAGAGGGGAGTCTGTTGCTCCTTTTAGCGACATGTATGATCCTTCATTTCGAGGCTCCCCAACATATCGATGAGTATACGAGTCCCGATTCCTTGAAGGTGAGGCCATGGCGCCATCACATTCTATTTTTTGTCTTCGGTATATGGGTCGATACTTGTTTTTACGGTGAGTCATTGGATGGAGACTAGGCGCATCATGTTCCTGGTCATCCCTCCCCCTTTTTTGCGGGAGGTATCTTTCATCTATATGGAAGTAATTAAAGCTATTGTATATGGAATGTTTCGTCACTCTCTAGACCTTCTCTTTGATTAGGTTATCATTTGTTATTCAACAGAGTCTTTAAGTTATGATAGATGATGCATTGGATGGATGTAGCCACATTCACGAACTATCCACGGAGGATGTCTGATATTAATATTTTAATATATGGTGGCTTTTCCACTCGAAAAAAAGAGAAAAAAAGAAGAAGTAGCGAAAGACTAGAAAAGAACCCAACCCCAAAATCTAACCCAACGTTAGAACATCCTCGTCACATAACACACAACTCAAATGAGAATTGGAAAGCTAAATTAGCCACATTCCTCCAACTCGTCAATGTTGGGCGGATTACATGACGTGCTACACTCGCCAACATTTGCGAAATTATGACAACGATCGAATTGGTGAGCATTTGGAGAGTTGCACGGTGTAATACGATCCTCCTCATATCGAGCTTTCGAAGTCTTTGGTATTACACCGCAAGTAGAAGAGAGTGCGAAGAGATCCTAGATAAAATAACTTCAAATGTGGATGTGAAGAGATCCTAGATAAAAACTAACTCCAAATGTTCTAAATGAAGCGGAGTTGAATTGCCGAAGAAATATTTTATAAATAATTGTTTAATAAATTATAAATTTGTATTTGGTTTAACAAAAATCTTCTGCAGAAAATAACATTATCATTAAAAAAAGTTGACCGTTTCTAACTCTGTAGTTCATCATTAGGAGTTCTAAAATGGCTCGGCCTTTTTTTAATGATAATGTGATTTTCCGGAAAATTTTTGTTAAACAAATATAAATCACTGAAGCTTACACTCTCAAATCTATACTTATTAATCTCGGATGCGGGTGTTCAATGACAATGATACGGTGGCTAGCCCATGGAGAGACATCGCGCCAAGCCACCGTCCACCTCCCGAGCATGGTACCAAGGCCTTAAAGGCCCTTGGGTTTCGACGTCGGGCATTCAACGCTCGCTATCGTTCTCGCCATCACTCTACTGAAAATTTTTCCCGATGTATAATTCAATGGAGACGCGTTTTTCCCATTCCCGATGCACTTCATTGTATGCCTTCTCGAGCTCCTTCTCTGCATCTACGCATTCGGCTCGCCAACTAATCGGCGGTGCTAGCTCTCCCTTGGCCCTTCCGAGTCTCTCGTCCTTGTGCTCATTTTTTTCCTTCATTTTCCCTCTACCGCCATCCCCGGTGTCGTGCTCGCCTTGCACCTCCCGTTGCACTCTCTTGCCTTCCCTGTATCCCGCTTTCGCGGTTGGTTCGCCTTCATTGTCACCTCTTACAACCTCGCTCTCGCATTCGCCTACTAGTTCACCTTCATCGTCTTCTCACTCGATCTCTTTGTCTTCCCATTCGGCGAGCATGCCGCGTAGGCATCAAATGAGGTGCGATCGGGGTGGTGGGAGAGGGAGTTGGCTCTCGTCCGCCCCTTCTTAGTCATGCCTGTCTCCCGGCTCTCGGCCTACGGATGGCAATGTAGCCCATTTTCACTTCAACGAGTGCCATTGACAAGGCCGGAATTACAGCCACCATCTCGGTAGTGTTCCAAGAGGAGCGAGCGTGAAAGCAATGCTCTCGGCTGATGAAAAGAGCGTGGGAGGAAGTCCACGATTTCTGTAAGGCCTCCTCGAGGTCTCCGAGAAAAATCTTCGACCCTCCCCTGTCAGCGGATTCGGAGACCCTCTAGCGAGTGACGACAATGGTAACTCGAGCTCTTCGCACTCGGACCGAGCAAACGCGGGATAAAAGCTCCACTTCCTCTTTGGAGAACACTACCCAGCATTCCAAGGAAAAATATGAAGAGGTGGAGGATGACTGCTAACGGCCCAATTGTGGAGGAGGCCTATTGACGGGGTCTCCTTACCTCTTTTTTGGTTTTTGCAATGAGTTCTATGCATGCTTAGACACTTGGAATGGAAACATCTTTGTGACGATAATGGCTATTTTTGTAAACTCGGTTTTTGTGTAACTCATCAATCTTGGTTTCCCAATTATGGGCGGCATCTGTGGGGCCGGTTTCCGCTATAGGGGCGGTCTAATTTTTGATTAATACTCCCTCCAGTGTGTTTAACTTTGCATCCCCGGAGGCATGTCTCACATTGTACATTATGTTCTATACTAATAGATTAAACCAACTTAAAAAAAACAAAAATCTATACTTATTAATCATATTCTAAACTACTTATTAATTTTATATATTAATAAATTTAATTTTTAGAAAAATTTAATTAAAAATTTGTTAATATTATATATAAATATAATTTATAAATATTATATATTTACTAAGAAAATATTATGTAATTATATTAAAATAAAATAATAAAAAAATTAATAATTTAAAATTCCCAATCTTTCAAACTCTTAATAGTATTCCAAGTGCTTATCATTTTATATTTAAACGTTATTGTGTACATTTTTAAAATGTAATTAAATAAAATAGAAAAGCCTTTTATGTTTCAAATGTGTGTTTATAAAATGTGCCTTTTTTAATTAATTTATTATATAAACGAGGGAGGTTAACTAACTGTGTAGAATAACTATTGGGGCATGAGGTAGTGTGGGCATGAGGTAGTGTATAGTTTAAATTGGTACTCAAGTGTGTATTTCAAGAAGGGATCTTATGACAAGAAGTAATAAGGTCAAGTTTGGTATTGTGCTGGAAACAACATGAATCTATGGTTGGTGGTTTATTAAGAAAATAACATTAAACCAAACATGTTGCTTTGTTATGGTACTGCGTTGGAAACAACATGAATATGTGGTTGGTGGTTTATTGAAGAAAATAACATTAAACCAACCAAGTTGCCATGTCAAGTTAGAAAGCAGTGCCAACTGTATGTACTCTGTTCACCTATGTTTACCAAACTCATTAATCACTGTTAGACCATTATATAAGTTCAACCTAACGTTTGTCCACCTATTTGTGCCCACAAGAGATTTTCCTATAAGGTCTTATGTGCGACTCAAAATGAAATAACAATTGATGTTTAATGGAGTTCACAAGCTTTCTCTAGTCTTGTTCTTAGTCCCAATAAAATTAAGAGTCAAACTCTCGAGTTTTGAATGAGCTCGAGTCAACTCCTAGTCAAGGCCCAAGTCAGATTTCAATTTTGTCTTACTAACTTAGTCAGACTTAGCTAGGATCCAAGTGGGGCAGATTCAAACCAAGTCAGGTAACTATGGTTGTAAATTTCCTTGTAGAGAAGTGCAGTCGAGTATTTTCAAAGTTGTACCCCAAAAAGATACATGTGAATGGAATTGGATACTGCATATTACACATACATCTAAATCATGTTCATAGAATTTTTCCATCAGAGAGGCTTCTTCTAGTACATGAAAGTTCATTGTTTGGGTGAGTTAAATGTAGTGGCATTGAGAGATATTCACGGGGCTTCACTATAGGAGAAATACCATAGCATGCAGGAGCAATACCATAGCACACGAGTTCATATTGGGGATATATAATGAAGAAAAAATTCAGGGATATATAGGGTAAAGGGTTTTTATATTGGAAATTATAAAAAATGGAGTTCAAAGTTAATGAAAAAATATAAAGGGGTAAAAAAAATGTTAATGCAAAAATAGATACCTACAATATGAAAGTAGGGGCTTGGATTTTTAAATTTGGAAGGTGTATTGGGTTTATATTGGTAGGGAGTTAAATAATGTGATTTTTGAGGTATTTTCCAATAGGTACTCAAATTAAGGGTATTGTTTAATATGCTATGATCCCACGTGATATGTTATAGGTTTATTCAGTGAATTCCCCGTGAAAATATTACTCACACAACTAATATTTAGGTCTTGGATATTATTAACACAAGTAATGTTTAGTGTTGAACCCTTGGTTAAACTGAGAGGGGGGGGGGGGTGAATCAGTTTAATGTAGTCATGGTCTTGTAAAACTTTCTTTTACACTTATTTACATCTTCATTTTGTGATCAACTTAATATTCAATGGAACAACAATCTTAATAAGTGAGCAACAGGTATTAAGCATATTAAATACATAATATCAACACATAATCATCATGCACATAGACAATAGATATAAGTGGAAACCCATAACCATGCCATAACCATGATTCATCAAGTTTTCTTAGGTGGCATGCCTCATTCTCTTCTTCCACTATATAGACATTACTTTCTGTTCTAACACCTTTGATCAAGGTCTTTCCTATGGTGCTTGATCTTACCTCACAATCTTGGGCTCTGAAGAGGACCTCACAGCCTTTATCACACATTTCACTGACACTTAGTAGATTGGATTTCAACCCATCCACAAATAGTACATCTTGAGCCTTTCCTCTTCCATTATTCAGACTGACTGAGCCTTTTCCTTTTATTTTCCCTGCTTTATCATTGCTGAATGTTACATTTCCAGATTTCTTTTCATCAAAGGTTACAAACTTGCTTTGATCTTCAGTCATATGCTTTGAGCATCCACTGTCCATATACCATTGGCTTTTCTGATCTTGAGCTATTAGAGCCAGGTCACACTTATTCATCTTCTTTTTCCACTGAAGGCAACTATTTGTTTGGCACCTTTTCTGAGAAGATGGACCACATTCTTTGAGAGGACATTTGGAAGACATTTGTTTGATTTTATGGCATACAAAGCATTTGATTATATTTTTAAATGGATTATGTGTACGAGTGAACTCTCCATTGTTCATAAATCTTCTTGGGGTTTTGAACATCAGTCTTTGTCCATATGTTCTGCACTCCATGGCTTTATGGCCGAACCCCTTACAACAAAAACAATACCCATGGAAATGATTAGTGTACCTGGTGAAGGGTTGTCCCCTCCATTTGTTTGCTTGAGGTAGTCTTTTCAATTTATGCATCTTTTGCTGGTTGAAATCGATTATCTTTGTCTGACAGTATGCAGCAATATGTCCCAGCTTGTGGCAGACAAAACAAGTGATATTTATCATAGGAGGAAAGAATCTCTTTTGAAAACTTCCGAATTTATTCAATTCATATTCAGGATTGTAAGAGCCTTTTTTAGCTGACTATTTCTTCATTTCGTTCTTTGTCTCTTGATGTTGCTGCTTGTTTCATCACACATCAAGTTCTTGTTGGCTTTTGCTTCTGTAGTTCCTTTTTGAGCTGCTTCATTATCATTTACAACTTTTACAAAAATGATATTCTTGTTATCTTCTACCTTGGACTTACTGGTTTCTCCTTCATATCCTATCCCAGCCTTTATGAGAGGAGACCTTTGAGCATTAAGAATCTTGTCCAACTGTTCAGTGCTTGTCATTCGAGGAGTGTTCATTGATAATTCCCTTTCGGTGTTTTCTAGTTTCTTTCTCAGCCATACCACTTCTTCTTCCAATTTCTCTTGCTCCTAATGTTTATCTTTAATTTGCTTTAGCAGAATGTCTTCCACCTTCTTAGCTTCTTCAAGTTCTACTTTCAATTGAATGAGGTCTTCTGAATTTGGTACCTCTTTTACACATTTGACGAGAATATCTTTCTGTTTTCTGCACTTCAGTTTAAGCCTGTCAATTTCCTCCAGGGCACTTCTTAGCTCCCCCTCAAGATCTACCTCACCTTCTTCCTCATCTTCTAGAAGGAATCCTTTAGACTCTTCCTTGGCCATAAAAAAAAATTCAGAGGTTCCTTCTTCATTTGAGGATTCATCTGAGTTTTCAGATGCACTGCTATCTTGTTGAGCATAAAATGATATTCTATTGAATCTCTTCCCTTTTTTCCAGTTATTTGTTTTGGTTTTCTTTGTCTCTTGAGTCTGATTCTTTGTTTTCTTAAGAGGACACTTAGCGGCATAGTGCCCAAATCTTCCACAGTTAAAACATTTAAATGGAAGTTTACCTTTATACTTGCCTAAGCCTCTATCCAATCTTCTGACAAATTTGGCCTCTTCTTCATCAGAGCAGGAGCATGTATCTTCTTTTTCTTCTTTTCTCTTCTCTGTCTTAAAGGCTGCCTCCCTCACATTTGGCTTCCTCTGTGGAAGTCTCATCTCATAGGCTGTTAAGTTTCCAAGTAATTGGTTCATGGTCAATGTTTCCCAATCAGCTGTTTCTTCTATGGCATAAACCTTGGGGTTAAACTTGGATGGTAAAGATATCAATATATTTTGTACAATTACACATTCTCTAATGGTTTCTCCTAGAGCTTTCATGTTATTTACAATTTCTGCAACCCTTAAGAAGAAGCTGGAAACATCTTCTTCTTCATTCATTTTTATATTTTCAAACTCGACTCTATAGACTTGCAACTTGGCAGCCTTCACCTTTTTATCTCCATCATGGATACTTTCTAATGTATCCCATATTTCTTTGGCAGTCTTGTTGTGCATTACTTTGATAAATTCTACCTCACACAGACCACTTGAGAGAGCATTCATGGCTTTGGCATTAGCTATAAAATCTTGTTTGGCTTCTTTCTCTGTGTCAGACTCCTTTGGGGCATATCCCAAATCCACCGCAACCCAAAATTCTATTCCTAGAGACATTATGTATGTCCTCATTCTTATTTTCCAGAAGGCATAGTTTGTGCCAGTAAAAAGAGGGGCTTTATTTGTTGAGCATCCTTCTAGACTAGTCATCTTGGGGACCAAGGATCTCCTTCCAATTGTTAAACTGATATAGAAGGAACCTGCTCTGATACCAATTGTTGAACCCTTGGTTAAACAAAGAGGGGGGGTGAATCAGTTTAATGCAGTCATAGCCTTGTAAAACTTTCTTTTACACTTATTTACATCTTCAT
>JAXQQM020075002.1:0-25343 GCA_034641835.2 Pinus albicaulis | reverse complement strand
TTGAAAGTCCTTAGCATTTCAGATCTAAAATTTTTCTCTCTTGTTAGTGTAGAAAACCCAGACAAACATTGAACTCAAAGGGAGCTCACAAGGCAAAAATGGAGAATGTGACCAAAAGTATAGATCTAGAGTGATCTAATGCAATGAAATGTGACTAATGAATGGGAAAACCCTTCTATTTATAACAAAATATTAGGGCGGTCTAGAAATTGGTGCATGAATAAAATATTATTAATGAAATTCTAGAACCACCCTTTAGGAATATTTTATTATATTTGTTGGAGGGAAAATGATTTTTGACTTGGGTCAATTCCTTTATTTATAAATAATAAATAAATAAATGATTTATTTATTATTTTAAGGAAATGGTGGGAACATAATTAAATAAATAATGATTTATTTAATTATTTATAAATGATTTAGTCAAATTTAACTAGGAATATTATTTAAATAAGGATTTAAATAACTTATTCCTAGGAAATAATCAAATAAATAAAGATTTATTTAATTGATTTCCTTGTTTTGGGTTAAATATGACCAGGAAATATAAACAAATATAGATTTGTTTATTATTTCCTTTTGGGGTTTCCTGTTTAGACCATAAACAACTTAATAAAGGTGTTTTACTAAGTTATTTTACATAGTGAAAGCAATTTTACTTAGGGTAAAATTGGTCTTACATGGTGTACTTGGGTTCATCTAATGATAATAGGTTAGATGACCAAAAAATGGTGTAACAAATTGGCCCCCAACGTACGAGTGTTAGGAGCAAATTGTATGACCGAAGTATGTTGTAAGAACTCAATCACTATACATCAAGAGGGAAGTTAGAGAGAGAAATGGAAGGTAGTCTAATGTGCTAAAGGACTAGACCCTGAGGAGACGAGACTTACAGGTGCAACAAGTCTCTAGTTTATGAAGTGGTACTTGTGCTAAAGGCGGTGGGGGAGGAATACCTATGCCCACCGAGACAAAGTACAAAAGAATAGTATGTCCATTAAATAAAGAATCGAACTATAAAATACATGCTGGCATAAATATGAGCCAGAAAAATAGAATGATGAATCCCACATATATGTTGTGCCTGGAATAACAGCCAGGACTTATACAATAATATTTTAGTACATGAGATACAAATACAACCTAAATGCCCCCTATACATGGGGAAGGGCTCGCAAAATCTAACTAATACATGCAAATCGAACAGGCGTTGCAAGCGGCAGAGGCTGACATCATCAAATGTAAGGAGCTGCATCAAAGGCTGAAATGAAGGAGTTAGCCGGGCATGTGGGGGGCTACCTGCAGGGCCACCCCCTCATGAGTGTTGAGACATCTCACACACACCCGGGAATCACTAATAGTTGTTGCTGCATCACTGGACCATCAAGTATACGGATCATGATCATGCTGAAAGGAGCTCGAACGAAGGTACACCGCCCTCTAGACCTAGCTTCTAGAGTAAATAAGCTGATGTCGACAGAAGGAAGTCCGCCATAGGTGAGGCAATAAGGGATCCCCAACTAAGGCACGAGAGAAAATAGTAGAGTGACCAACAGACGGACACTAATGATGATGATGACATGGTGGAAGATCCAAAGGGGACGATAAAAAAGAGAGAGAGAGTACAAAATGGTATCTCATGACGGAAATTGACATGAACAAGAATGAGTATGGAGGCAAAGCGGTGCCCCAAGAAAAAGTGTTGTAAGTGAGAAAATCCGATTTTGAGGAGAGGTGAAGTAAGACTTCATGGAAAACATGTGTCTTGGTGAAGTAGCAAATTACGAAAACAAACAGATGCTGGCTATCTAAAAGAAAATAAAACATGCATTTCGAACGGGAAATGCTAAGGGTAATATCTCTTAAGGTAGAGTGCATTGCGAGGATTAGGAAGGGGGTGGCCTTCAAAGTCCTCTAAAAGATATACCCCCTTACCAAGGTCTTTACTCATGATGTAAGGACCTAGCCATAATGAGTCAAACTTCCCATGACCGAGGGTATCGTGGGCCTGGTCATATACTAGAATAAGGTCACCTTCATGAAAGGTACGAGGGTGTACTTTTCAGTCATACTGAGCTTTGATGCACTTTTTGGCCGCTTCAAGAGTTTGCAATGCAACATGACGATATTCAGAGGTGAGCTCAAGCATGATAAGTCATTGTTCTAGAGGTTGGGTATCAGGGAGAAGTTCGACATCCAAGTGAAGGGAAGGAATTTCACTCTCAATCGGTAAGACTACCTCCTCGCCAAAGACAAGGTGGAAAGGAGTGAAACCGGTGGCGGTTTTAATAGAAGTACGATAAGCTCACAAAGCAGGGAAGAGCATAAGATGCCAATTGGTTTTGTGCTTATTCACCGTTTGTTGAAGCATGGTATTAAGAATTTTGTTGACCGCTTCAACTTGGCCATTACCTTGGGGGTAATAGGAAGATGAATATTGGTGCTCAAAACCCAATAGTGAGGATAGTTCATGCCAAATCTCATCTTCAAAATGTCGGCCATGGTCAGAGACCAATTGTTTTGGAACTCCGAATCGAGAAATGACATCGTTAAAGAAAAAGAGGGCTACGGTGGCTGCCGTATTGTTGAATGTTGGCATAGCTTCGGCCCATTTAGTGAAATAGTCAACCGCCACGATGATATATTTGTGGTTACCAACAGATGGAGGTCGACATTCCATAAATTCGATGGCCCATTTACAGAAAGGACCAGCTGTGATGACGGGATGGAGGGGAGCGGGAGGAGCTCGTGCCTTAGGGGCAAAATGTTGGCAATTGGAATAGTGTTTGACTGCTTCAATGCAATCACTGAAGGGAGAAGGCCAAAAATACCCAGCGCGCATGATTTTTTGGGCGGTGGTGAGGCCGGATAGTTGGTCGCCACAAGCGCCACTATGACAGGCATTGAGGACTTGCTTGGCTTCAACGTGTGTGAGGCAATGACAAAGGACAGTATCTACTCCACGACGATAAAGGTCATTACCAATCAGAAGTTAGCGAGGGGCTTGGTGTCGGATACGTCGTCGAACATCACGATCAAGATGAACGGAAAACTTTTGGGTTCGCAAGTAAGTAAGGATGTCACCGTACCAAGGATCGTTGGTGGTGATGGCGAATAAATGGTCATCGGGAAGAGCATCATTAATTGGAGTATCTTGCGTCCTGGTAGGCAAATCAGAAATGAGTTCAACAAGGACTAAACCTTTCTTACTTTTTGGGGTGACAAATTCAAGGTCAAATTCTTGGAGGATAACGACCCAATGAGCATACTTCCCACTGAGGATGCATCGACTCAATAGGAAAGCCATGGGTTTGGAATTAGTCACAACTTTGGTGAAATGCATGAGGATATAATGACGTAGCTTTTGGACCGAGAACACGACAGCTAGTGCTAATTTTTCTTCATGTCAGTAGGACACAGGTGGATCGGCAAGGTTCTTACGGACATAATAGATCACATGTTCGATATTGTTATCATACTCTTGGATAAGGACACCAACAACCGAATAGGTGGAAGAAGAGATGTATAGGATGAAGTCTTGGTCAAAGTCAGGAGGGTGGATCAAGGGAGAGGATGTGAGAGCATGCTTGAGGGCATCAAAAGACTCTTGAGCGTAGGTATCCCAGACAAATGGGTTGTGAGATCGAAGAAGTCTAAGGAAGCCATGTGCGGTAGTGGCATAGTCAGGAACGAAACGACGAAGAAAATTAGCTTTACCTTGGAGAATTTGTAGCTGGCGTAAGGTACAAGGGATGGGAAGTTAAAGAATGGCTTGAACATTTAAAGGTTCGAGAGTTATCCCATCTTTAGACACTATGAAGCCGAGGAGATGAGCGGCGAGAACGCAGAAGACACATTTCAATGGGTTAAGGAAAATGTTATACTTGCGACATCGGAGGAAAACGGTACACAGATCATGGAGGTGTTGCGCCCGATGTTTGGAATGCGCAGTAAGGTCATCTAAATAGGTAAGGATAATATGAGCTAAGTCATGGAAACAATAAGACATGGCTCGTTGAAAAGTGGCGCCGACATTTTTAAGGCCAAATGGCATGACTCGGTATGTGAAAGTGCCCCACGGACTAATGAACGCGGTTTTAAGTTGATCAGCATGACGGATAATGATTTGGTTGCATCCAGAGAAGCCATCCATAAAGGATAGAATCTCGTGCCCTGCACACTCATCAATGATTTGGTCAATAAATGGTGTGGGAAAGTTGTCTTTGGGACAAGCTTTGTTCAGATCGCGAAATTCGGTGCAAACATGAATGGTGCCTTGTTTTTTTGAGGACGGGAACTGGGTTGGACACCCAAGTGGTGTATTCGATGGGATAAATGAAACCAGCCTACCTGAGCTTATCGATTTCAGCTTTGATGGCTTCACGTCTGGAGGGATGAATGGGTCTCAAATTTTGACAGATCGGAGTGGCATCAGGCCATATGTCGATATGGTGTTCAACAATGGCAGGATCGAGTCCAGACATTTATGAGTAGGACCAGGTGAAAATATCACAGAATTATTTCAAGAGTTTGGTGTAGGCTTCAATTTCTTCCGGAGTGCATTGGGTGCCCATGGTGATATGTTATTCAATTCCTGGTTTGACAGAAATGTCTATTTTGATGGTAGGAGAGATATTGGCCATATTTCCTTCTTCGAAAGAGTCAAGTGCAGGGATGGGGTTTTTAAACCAATCGACTTGATCGGGAATGAAGTCTTTAGATTCGACAGCATATTGGTCATGGGATTGATGTGGAAGGAAGTATGCACGATGGTGCATATCGTCCCACAAAAAATTAGGTTCAGTCATGGCTTCCATGATGTCTTCATCTGACTGGAAGATGGGAAGAGTGAAGGGAATAGGATGACCTGATGAGGTAGAAATATGAGACTCCTGATTGTGAGGGGAAAGGCTCACATGCGCGACGTCATGCGGGGTGACAGAGGAGTAAGAAAATGAGCGTTTAGGCAAAACATTGGGGGAAGGCACTAAGGGGTCGGTCGCCAGGAATCGCGGTGATGAGGAAAGGTAAGAAATAGTGGCTGAAGGTTCGGTCATTTCAATATCAGGATGGGAAATGTTAATTTGGGTAGACAGGTTGTCTGGTGCTAGTGAAGAAGGACTATGGTCAAGTGTGGCTTTGAATTGACGGTATGTGGCTAAAGAAGAATGATACTCATCAAGGCGGGGACAAAGGTGGCTATAATGTCCATGGAAATCGCACAAAGAACAAGGGTGATTCGTGCGCAAGTTTTTAAGTTTCGAGAGGGAATCAGGTATGGTGAGATAGACCTTGGGGATATCAGATTCTGAGAACGTTTCATTTACCATGGTCTTGAGATGCGGTAATTCAGGACAGGTATGGGTGGCGTGACCGATAACATCACACAAAGCACACTGGATGGTATGCTTTGGAGGCCAAGTAGGGGCAGAGTTTGTCGGGGCAGCCTTGTCTTTTGATGCCCCCCTGCAAGCTTTGCTATTCTTACCTGAAGCGGTCGCAACAGGAGGTGGTTCTTGATGAGGTGACTGAGGTACTGTTGCAGTGGGACAAGTGATGGGGATTGGTTGAACCGGGGTCAAAGCAAGATATGGTTTGGGTTGACCAGGCAGGGTAGTGGCTGGAGGGTCAAGGTACCAGACAGGTATACCCAAGGTCAAGTTGGGGAGGGATAGGGTGGCCAAGATAGGGATGGAATAAACTCTGGGAGGGGGAGCAAGGAAAGGTATCTGACCAGCAGGGTAATGGCCAGGAGGGATGGCTCCCATATGGTGGAGACATGGGGGAACCGACTCGGGAGGGTGGGGAGGTTTCGGAGTGCTAGGTGGATTGGAAGGTCCAGACGGAAGAGGTTCGGTTAGCTGAGGCGAAGGGCTAGGAGAAGGTTGCGGTGGGCGAGATTGAGGTTGCTGACTAGCCAAAGCAGGTTGTGGAAGGTCAGCTTGAGACAAGTGCATCATGCAAACATTCGATAAGCTGGGATCAGAGACAGGAGGAGGGGGAGGACCCAGAAAGGTTCCAAGCAAGGAGGAGTATTTGTAGACGCCAAGGGAAACACTAGTCAAAGAATCAATAGTTTGCTTATTGGTGACAACAGAGATGGTGGACTTAGGGGAGGTCTAAGATTTTGGTTCATGATATGTCAACTGGTCGATGGTGACAATCTTTCCATTATGAGGGAAAAACATCTTGCAGTGGATTGTGGATGGGACGGCAGACATGGCATAGGTGTAACTACTCCCCAAAATAATGTTATAGTCAAGAGGGGCGTCGATAACTTCAACGTCGACACAAACAGTCTTGCCCGCAAGGGTGATAGGACAGTTACAGAATAGGCCAATGGACAAGGAGGCATGGCCATACCACGCACGAAGGGTGATTGTGGAAGGGGCTAGCTCAGGAGATCCGATTTGTTTCCAAACCAAAGCAGACATCACACAGGTAGATGCCCCCTCATCAATGATACACCGAGCGATGTTGGCATTTTGGATCTTGACTAGGATTTGGAAAGCAACGGAAGAAGGAAAGGGGGTATGGTCTGACTGAAGAGCATCGAAAACAATCAATTGGTCACCAATAGGATCTACAACACCCATGGCAGATAGTAGAGCCTTCTTTTGAGAAGAACATGACTGGAGGAGTTCCAGTGTTGAAATGGCAGCAGGAGATTGTGCCAGATCATCTACTATGCTATATGAATAGGCAACTCGAACAGATGCAGCATTTCAGCGTAATTGGCCTTTAGGAATCTTGGTATGAACCTCAGCTTTGGGCAGAGGGATTTGCAAGGGACCATTGGGTGTCGACAGAGGCTCTGTAGGACCTGAAGATGGGGACTCGGGGACAAATGGAGCAGAAGGCATGGAGTATTGATGAGACCGAGTTTTAAGGTTAAGGTCGACGGTGATAGGTTGGTCAGAGGCCATCATGAGAATCTGGTAATCGAAGGAACCAGAAGGGGAAGGTTGAGTGGTTACCGGGGCATGAGGTGGTTGAGTGGTCATGAATCCTTGTTGAGGGAAAGGATCGGTAAACACAGTGGGTTGAGAAGTATCCAGATGGGGAGGGATAGTAAGGGAGGAATGTTGTCCCCGCACTGTGGCCTGAGACTCCCACATCTGCCACATCTGTGGTAATAGGGGACAATCGTGAGTGTAGTGACCATAAACACTGCAACACGAACAGGGCTTATTGCTGCGAAGAGGCCTGTCTGGCTTGGGTTGAGAGCCCTGTGGCTGGTTAGCAGTGTTAGAATCAATACTTGGAGGATGGGGTCCACGATTATCAGAGGCAGATTGCTTGCCTTTCCTCTTTCTTTGAGAAGGAAGAGAGTTAGTCGTGCCCTACTTCGCAAAGACTTGCCCTGGAGGGGGTAGTAAGTGCGGCTGTGGGGGTTGAGAAGGCAAGGGAGGGAGAGGTCCAAATGCTGGAGGAGCTGGGACACCAGGCTGCGGGTAAGGATAAGGGTTCGGATGGGTAACATTGAGGTAAGCAGGAGGGTGGGCAAAAGGAGGAGGCATGCCGTATCCTAGATACATGCTACCTAGAGGGGGAAAAGTGCTGGAGGTGCTAGCCCCTCCTAGAGGGAAACCATAGCCCATAAGAGGTTGAGTAGCGGTATGTGAAAGAGCTCCAACGATACCATCGACAGAGTGAGATGCCCCAGGGTGTTAGCGCCACCGGGTTTGGGGAGGTCAGGAAGGACGATATAAACATAACCAGATTGAGCATAGATAAGGTCATATTTCAAGGCTGTTTGGAGGGCAGCTTCTTCGGTTTGAGGGAACTGGGATGTGACATCTTTGCTGATGGGAGGTAAGAGAGAGTGAAGGAACCAGTCCATATTAACCCAATCTTCAAAGGTGGGAGTTCTACATAAGCTCCTTCTTCTTCGCCATTCCTGGACATGAGCGGAAAGGCGGGTCGAAGAGGATTGACGGAAAGAAGTCAAGAGTTCTGTACCAGTGTCGTATCAGAGAGGGAGATGGAAATAAGATAAAAAGGCTTGGGCAATGGTTACAAAGGTGGTATGGGAAGAGGCGGCCTGATCAACATACCATTTAGAAGCTTCGCCGGTAAGCGTGCGTTGGAACAATCTAAGACGGATGGAGTCATTAGTAATGGAATTAGATGAACACAACATATAAAAAGATCGGATATGGTTGGAGGGATCTTCACTAGCAAGGCCTTCGAACTTGGGAATGTCGGAGGGGAGCTTGGTTGGCATAGCAGGCCAACTAACATCGTGGCGGATAGGATCATTAATCAACTGATTGAAATTGGGGAGACTGAGACCGGCCATATAAGGGAGCAAAGGGACAGTCGAGGTAGATCCTGTAGTGGTTCCACTGGAAACAGACCCAACAATAGAACTAGGGTTGCCGCTAGCGCTAGGCCCTGAACTAGCCATGGTGAAGGTAATAGGGGGAGAACCAGGGGTAGGGGGAGAACCCAAACAATCAGAAGAAGAGTCGGAGTGCGGACTCGGGGGAGGACTTACTCGATGACGATGGGAAGGAGGAAGTCGACCAACCGAAAACTGAGGGTGAAGGCCAAGAAGTCTCTGGGATAAACACCTTGGAGGCGCAATGATGACGGGAAGAAGAAAAACCGACAAGGGCAGGGAGGTGCAAAATCAAGTGAGGTCAATGTCGAAACAAGGGCAGAGAGGTGCAGTGTCAATTGATTTTAAATTCTTTGCCAGGCTGTGTTAACTAGGCTCTTCTTCACTTAGGGTTAGTGTGTGGCATGTGTTAATTTTAATTTTTAAACCCATACATTCTGAGACTAAAAGAAAAAGTGTGCTATGTAACTGAAAATAAATCTGCATAGAATGGTAAATAAGACTGAAATAACAGAAAATAACAGTTAACAATGCATCAATCTAACCCAAGAAGGCGGGTCTCTTAAAATTAGTCTAGAAGAGGGGAAAATCTAATCAAAACACGCTGAAAAGAGGCCAATAGATCTAAGGTAGGGAGGAACAGGGATTGTCGAGTGCATAAAAGGTATCTTTTTAACACCTATTTATCTCATATTAATTATCAATCCTGGAGTGACTTTTTATTTCAAGAGTGAACTCTATCTGAGGCAGCAATTTATCCAAGAGTAATGCCTTGCAATATGTAGTACAATGTTTGAAATACAAGAGTAAATGGATGCTTGAAAAATAAATCTAACTACAACAGCATAAACTCAAATGCTCTGAAATATTAATTAAACCAATCTACAAAACATCGATCAGGGATACAGTAGCAATAACTCCTTCCCTTAGAAATCGATGCAAGATAACCAATCTGGGAACTTGGAAGCAATAACCAGTGTCCTCTACAGTTGGTGATCTTAAAGAAATCGAAATGAAATCAAACTCTTGTAAACTAATTAATATGAAATTAAAAGCAATGTAAATGGATAGCAAACCGAAATTACAGGAATTGAATCAACAAAACTCTATTAAACGGTAAATCCTATTGAACAACAAACTGAATAGCGAAGCTTTATATCTGCACTCTGAAATGAACAACAGTTAAACGAAACAGCAAATGGAATGGAACGTCAAATGTCGAACAACGAAGTGTAACAAGATAAGTAATTCGAGGATTAAGACTCTTGTTAAATGGGGAAGGAACGACAACGCAATCCATTATAATAAAACATTAAACTATTAAGCATGGTATTATGAATTAAGTAAGATAGAACCAATATCACTTCCGCAAATTCAAAGATGTTCTAAGTAAGGAAATATGCTGTCTCAATTAACCCACGTGTAAGAAATAAGATTCAGATCATACAATAATGAAATAGCTCATAAAAAGAGCGCGTAATACATAAGGACAGTAAAATGACAAACAAATAATGAAATAAACTCACAGTAACATGTATGTAGCAAATCAATCACACGTTGTAGGAATTGGAAATATAACATAAAGGAGCAGTTCACGCTGCCAGGGGTCGTGCCCTTAACCACCAGCAGGGACTGCTCAAGCTACTTCAGGTGATGTGAATGGAACAAAAAATTCAATTAATCATTAAACTGGAGCAACATTACAATGGAATCGTGCTTTCAATAACAGATCTTTTGATTAAGTTTGCAATTCACAAAAACAACAATTATGATCCATTCCCTCTCTTTTACAAATGTCCCCTTTTATAACCAAAGAGAGGAGAAATCAAATAGTAAATAGGATCACTCATAACAAAATTGAATTGTTCCCAACCAATTGATCAATAAGAAAATATATTTCCAACAATTTTTCAACAAGAGCAAGGCGAATTTGGCTTTGCAGCTGAGATTTGGAGGACAGCCGCAACAACAAATCTGAGAAACTCGTGCTCAAAGAACCATGTGTTTCTCTCAATACATGCCGAATTTTGGCAAACCGTTCCTCACTAAAGTTAATTGGGCCCGTTCTGGACAAAACCCATGTTTCGGATTTTCCAGTTTCTTCTTCATTTGCTCAAAATCGGAACCGCAAAACTGTCACTTCTTATTCCAACGAATTTCTGAGTTGGAATATTTGATGATGATTTGGAGATCAAATCTTCAATCTGGAAAATATCTTGGAGGTTAAAATGGTAAGTGATATTACAAAATATATTAATAAACCATCATTGATAAAATTATGCATAATAATTATCAATTTATTAAAAATAAAGGAGAATAAATAATATTAATCCATAAGAGCATAAATCATTATAAAATGGATTTATATGATAAATTATAATAAATGACATGATAAAGAAGAGTAAAAATTGATGAAATAAGTGTTAAAAAGTGGTCGTATTCACGGCCCAACATACCCCCAAACTGAATATATTGTATGTCCTCATGCAACCCAAAGACAAAACCCATGCGTTAACTAAGCAAAGAAAATTTTTCATCCAAACTCATGAAATGGATGGAACAAATGATTTTTTCCTCAAATAATGGATATTCAATTTTAGCAATCTTGATGAAGGCATAACAATTTTTATAGTTGAAATTCAATTATATGTATATGAAGTTGCAGAAAAATGTGACATAAGTAACAACAAACTTCATTAACCATTTTCTCAAAAATCAGATCATTTTGATGCACGGATCATGAGATATAAAAAAATGGTTGTAGGTAATAGTGCATAATTTTTGAAGTTTTATGAACTAATTTAGCGTGAAATTATCTGGATTTGTGTATTTTAATGATACCTCTTTGTTATCAAGAAAGCACAAGAATTCATTTCATAGTTTTAAAGATATATGAAAAACAATTTCTGCACTATATACAAATGAAATTGTATGCCTTAAATGACAAAGAAAGTGGAAAACATCCATCATGTGTAGAAATTCCGCCCCCCCCTCCCCCGCAAACTGAAGAATTAGCATGTCCTCATGCGATGCTAGAAAACAAAGAGAGGTGGTTGCTACAATTTGTTGAAATCTATGCTTGGTGTAAAACAACATAGAATAAGGGAGGTGTTGAGAATGAATAAGAATATCCATGGATGATAAAGAATATCACTGACATGGTCACAAGAAAGAAATGAAAGAAATAAACACTCCCCCAAACTGAAAGATGAGACGTGTCTAAAAAAATGGGAAGTGGTAAAGATGTGGAATGAATGATGATAAATAATGCTCCATGGATTTTCATGAAATTCTTCTAAATTCATAATAAATCAGAAAATTATGCTATTTTACCTCGGTGTTACTTTCGAAAAAATGTGGAATGACATGTAGGGACTGGCCTTTGTTGAAGCTGATGTAGGCTGAGCAGATACTGAAAGTGATGCAAAAGGTGGAAGCCATGTGCATGTTCGCGAGCCTTTGCTGTTAATTGCAATAGTGTGGTCATGCTACGGATAAAATTCCCCCCCATACTTGTTGTTCTCTTGTAAACAAATCACAATTTTGTATGCAATTTTCTGGAATCCACAGTTTCAGTTTGGAATGGCAACAGATAAGATACATGCAAAAAAAATTTCAAGCGGAAAAAAATTCTGTAAAAATGTAGTATCAACATTGTGGCAAATTAGCAAAATAAAATAGCAGCATACTACACAACAATTGTACAGCATAGAAAGGCATACATACTTATGATACAATCAATGAAATTATAACATTTACTGAAATCCATGCATGTGATAAATTGTAAACAGATATAGAAGCGTTTTTTAATGATTCAAGGATAAGGAGAAGGGACAGCTTAAGATAAACATAAGTACAAATGTGTTTATTACCCACTTAAACTAATGTGATCGATTTATGATGATTTTCATGTATAATAGGTTCAAAATCAAAGGTTAAGGATTCAAATTTTATTTGATATTTAAATAGAGATATAGGAAAAATGGTTTAATATTACTATTGATGTGTATAAATGTGACTCCAATACCATCAGCACAGCTCTGTTTCCCACAGGTGTCCATAACTTTGACAGAGTTACTCTCTCACCCTTGGAACCATTGTCCTTTATTTATGTTGAGGAAGTGCTTGTGAATTGTCATAATGGAAACCATTGTGCTGGCTTGGTGACTAGATAAATCATAATGCCATTCACTAGGAAGAAGTGAAAAGTGGGTAGGCTGGCTCGTGATGAGACCTCCTATTCCAGGGACTTCTTAATTTTTTCAATTGTCCATTGGACCATATCCCTGGTTTGGTGGCCATGATGGGAATGCCACTTCACTTGCTTCCTTATGAACATGGTAGGTCGGCTCTTGATGAGACCCCCTATCCTCCATCTGCCAAATTATAAAATTATTAATGAAATATGTAAATATTTTTCTTTTCATATAGCACTTTCCTATTTATTCATAAAGGATGGCTCAGCACTCCTTAAGAGTAGGGATGGTAGAAGAAGTCTGAACAGCTCAATAGAAAAGAATATGCCCTTGTTCCTACTCCATAAGTAAAAATCAAAGAAAGTTATAAAATATGGGAAAGAACCAACATGATAAATATAATCGATCATATGAATTTAGTGGTAATAAAACAACAAAATCATGTTATTGATTATGTCCATTTTTCCTTTTTCTTATCATTACTCAACAACTTTCTTAAAAATGACGATTTCTTTTGATTTTATGATTACAGTAAGCTCTAATTTGTGTATCCTTCCATAAATTATATGTTTTCCTTTCAAAGAGTCATGAAAAATTCCAAAAAATGTTTTAAAAATGTTTTTTTAAAAACAAGAAAAATGCACTCAAAAGGTGTTGTTTCTTTGGAAAGGAACAGTAAAACAATCTGCGAAAATGTTGTTGTTCCTTTCGAAAGGATGTTCCTTTGAAAAGGAACAGCAAAAATGCTCACAACAATACTGTTGTTCCTTTCGAAAGGAACGACAAAAATGCTCACAACAATACTGTTGTTTCTTTCGAAAGAAACAACAAAAGTGTTGTTCCTTTGGAAAGGAATAGCAAAAACATTCACAACAAAACTGTTGTTCCTTTCGAAAGAAGGAACAACAAAAATTCACAAGCAAAGTAAGAATGGTTCAATAAATAAAATTCTATACAAAAAAAACAAGCAAAGTAAAAGAAAACAAACTTTATGTACATGTTTTAAGAAAAAGTAATTTTTTTTTTTTTTTACAGAATTGGTGCTACCGAAGAATTTCCTTCTGCGATTGAAACTTGCATGGTGGGGTACTTATTGTTCAATTACCACTGGAGAAAAAATCTCAATTTTGAAGGAATCAACACCTAAAACACAAAAACATAAAAAAGATCAGAAAAGAAACAACACTTTATTAAGTTACAACAACTATGATGTTATTTCTAAGAGAATATCAGATCTATTAATGAAAAAAATGATCTTTTGAAAAATGTTTGGCAGTAGTGACATGAATATTGAAATGGGAACCAATTCTTTATTTCTTTTTGTTATAAATCTGTTAGGTAGTGAACTGGATGAAATGTCGTTGTTTTACTAAATTTTCAAGAATTGCTTGTCCATAAATTGACCTTCTTTATTCTTCTAAGACCTACAAAAAACGAGTGTCTACCTACAATAAAACATTAAATCATGGAGAAAGAGAGGTGATCAGGCTCCCCTAATCCAAAAATTATGCAAAAAACTAACAAGTAGTTACTCTGTAGAACAAATCCACGAAAAAATAAAACAAATTATATTTTTTACCTGCGGGAGAGCAGTGGTCGACCATACTAACCAGCAGTGTTTTAATCATAAATTCTTTGTTTTTCTTCCGATTCGAGTGATTCCAAAGCCAAATAAGAGCTAATTCAAAGTTTTATCTTCAATATAAACAGGTTTTAAAAATTCTATGTAATGGTATATTAAAATTGCTTAGAACAATCTGCTTAGTAGAGTCATTTTCGATTTTCTAGCTCAGACCAACAGTTGGTATTTCAAGCATAAATTATTCTTTTGATGGCGGATTGAAGTGATTCGAATTGGAGATTAAATTAGATTCATTTATTGATATCCAATAGAAATAGGTTTTTAAGACAAGAAGAATTGATGGGTCAAATATGTTAAGGAACAACCGAGAAAACAAAGTTTCAAGAGTGTTGATTTATGATAGGCAGTCGGGATTTTGGTCATAAATTCCTCATACAATATCGGAATTGAGTGATTCAAATTGTGTTGTAAACTAGATTCATATAGGAATCTCCCATAGAAACATGTTTTAAAAATATATTCATTTAGGCCTCCAAAAACCGACTGTCCCAACTCTGTTCTTGAGCTGCCTACTAGACACCCTGTCAATGTTTTGGTTCTAATTTTTTGGTTTCAAATCAAAATTGAGTGATTTCAATTGGGTTGGAAAGTAGACATCAAGGGATACTTAGGATAGAAACAGGTTTTAAAAATATTCAATTTTGGTCCCCCAAAACATGACTGTCCCAACTGTGTTTTCAGAAATTTCATCAAGCCCGCAAGCCAAAAAAAATGATATTCAAGAAATTTTTCCATATTGATGATAAAAATGAATACAGGTGTTTCTAGAATTGTTATTTGCAATATAATTCATCTACATACACAAATAAATTAAAATATTTATCATCAATGTTGATTTCACAGCGTGTTGCAACAAAGAAACAACTATTTTTACAAAAATAAATAAAAAAAATATGTTTGTTTTATTTCCTCTTTTATTTATTTCTCCACTATCCTACTCTGAATTGGAAAATGAATATGATTACGTATAAGAGTATTTCCAGTGGAGCCATTTCTGAAATAAAGACTCAATTATGTACATATCCAAATTTGAAAAATGCATGTTGATAAAAATTAGGGTATGAGAAGCCAACTTCCCTTGAAAAGATGGTGCCAAAAATTGTTGAAGTATGGGGTGAAGTTGCAAACAAATGATGGAGTGAAACCAATCTTCAATGTATCTGTTACTTTCTTGATTTCCCATAGCCATCATATCATGAAGTTCTTGAGATTTTAAAATGGTTTGTTGGTACAAGCTAGAAGAAACCTCATTTTCTTTCATAACTTCTACAATTTTTGGATTTGATTCATTCTGAGTCTCAGTGTAAGTTTTTTACAATGGTACATGTGAGATAGAATGGGTGGGAAGGGTGGATGAATTTTGCAGTTCAACACTGTAAGCATGTAGTACTGGTTTATTATCGTGTGGGTGTGGAATGAGTTGATCATGAGATTGTGTAGGGAATGGAGCCTTTTGATGATGTAGTTGATTGTGTTGAGTGGATGATTTTGATCGACAAACAAGGTGTTGTGGAAGAGCTAGAAGATGTGTTTGTGCTACAAGATGATGGAGAGTAGTCATGCAATCATAAGGTGAACCATTCCAAACTTGCAAACAAGATTAGTGGTGGTTATATTGAGATTGGCATGGCTGCCCTAACATATGAGTATTCCATAATGGATTATGCAAGTAAGATAATGGAGAGGAAGTGTTTTGAACCATACCTGTAGGCCATGATTTCCATGGTTTTGACCTTGTTGATATGCTACTTCCAAATTAGATAAGGAAGAGTGATTATCTATGGGATGTTCCTTTTGGTAATGAGGGCAAAACACTTCATCAAATTCTTGATTTCTCTGAACCTGCAAAACATTCAATTGTGAATTTAGAGAGCTAATAAAATCATATTTAAAATTTTCAAATAAAACCTTGATTTCAGCTCTTATGTCTCTTGTTCTTGTAGTAAATTTGGAAAAGAAAGAAGAAACTTCTCTAGAATTCTTACCAACCTTGGAAATTCCTCTTGAATACCTTATGCACAGTTCACAAACATCATCATATGATAATTGAAAAACATCACCGTTTCCTATCAAATTTAAGAGTTCTAAAATTCATCTTTGATTCCTTTAAGAAGGAGTGTTTTCAAGATTTCTTTTTCCAAATGCTTATGCTTTGATTTTTGAAGGTTATATTGAAATCGCTCTACATAGTCCTCCAAGCTTTCATCTTCCCCTTGTATCATACCGAAAATATCTTCATTGGATTTGCAATAGTCTTGGTACTTCTTCAAGAATATGTTCTTCATGTCCTCCCATGTTTGGATGCAGTTCCCACCTAGGCTCATGAACCATCTGAGAGCTGCTCTTTTTAGAGTAAGAGGAAACATTTTCAATCTTTGATCATTAGTACAATAATTATATCCTCTACAAAGTATTTCAAACTCAAATAAGAATGTATCTGGATCTTCATTTGTCAAACCATGAAAATTTGGTAGAGACAATGGGGGAATTATGTGCATTTGTGTCACTCCTCCTAGATCTTTGATAGAGAATTCAAAAGTTGCAATGTGAGCCATTTCTTACCATAATAGAAGATTTTCTTCAAGTGTTTCTTTAAGGATCCTCCTTCCAATGTTCCTGTCAATTGGTTAGTCAAATGGGTGGTGCTTACATCACCACTCGAGTGGAATTACAAGTTTTTTTTTCAAAAAAGACTCTACCTCTAAAATTAAAAAAAAAACGCAAGCATTCATTCCTACCTTAAGATTTCACTCAATTCTGCTATGAAGCAGGCCAGTGAACAAGTGTGTTTCTTTCTCGGTGCGCAGGTTCTTACCTTCCGTCTTTAATACCCAATTCTTCCCAAGTAGAAAAAAAAATTAAATATGCATCACTCTTTCTAAATGGCATACACTCTCCCCAGCAACGACGCCAAAATGTCGAGTGCATAAAAGGTATCTTTTTAACACCTATTTATCTCACATTAATTATCAATCCGAGAGAAAATTTTTATTCCAAGAGTGTACTCTGTTTGAGGCAACAATTTATCCAAGAGTAATGCTTTGCAATATGTAGTACAGTGTTCGAAATACAAGAGTAAATGGATGCTTGAAAAAGAAATCTAACTACAACAACATAAACTTAAATGCTCTGAAATCTTAATTAAACCAATCTGCAAAACATCGATCAGGGATACAGTAGCAATAAATCCTTCCCTTAGAAATCGATGCAAGATAACCAATCTGGGAACTTGGAAGAAATAACCAGTGTCCTCTAAAGTTGGTGATCTTAAAGCAATAGAAATGAAAGAAAACTCTTGTAAACTAATTAATATGAAACGAAAAGAAATGTAAATAGACAGCAAACCGAAATTAAAGGAATTGAACAACAAAACTCTGTTAAATGGTAAATCCTATTGAACAATAAACTGAATAGCGAAGCTTTGTATCTGCACTTTGAAATGAACAATTGTTAAACAAAACAGCAAATGGAATGGAACATCAAATGCCAAACAATGAAGCATAACAAGATAAGTAATTCGAGGATCAAGATTCTTGTTAAATGGGGAAGGAATGACAACGCAATCCATTATAATAAAATAGTAAACTATTAAGCATGGGATTATGAATTAAGTAAGATAGAACCAATATCACTTCCGCGAATTCAAGGATGTTCTAAGTAAGGCAATATGCTGTCTCAATTAACCCACGCTGTAAGAAATAAGATTCAGATCATACAATAATGAAATAACTCATAAACAGAGCGTGTAATACATAAAGACAGTAAAATGACAAACAACTAATGAAATAAACTCATAGTAACATGCATGTAGCAAATCGATCACACGTTGCAGGAATTGGAAATATAACACAGAGGAGAAGTTCACGTTGTTAGGGGTCAGGCCCTTAACCACCAGCAAGGACTGCTCAAGCTACTTCAGATGATGCGAATGGAACAACAACTTCAATTAATCATTAAACTGGAGCACTATTACAATGGAATCGTTCTTTCAATAACACAGCTTTTGATTAAGTTTACAATTCACAAAAGCAACAACTATGATCCATCCCCTCTCTTTTCCAAATGTTTCCTTTTATAACCAAAGAGAGGAGAAATTAAATAGTAAATAGGATCTCTCATAACAAAATTGAATTGTTCCCAACCAATTGATCAACAAGAAAATATATTTTCAACAATCTTTCAACAAGAGCAAGGCGAATTTGGCTTTGCAACTGAGATTTGGAGGATGGCCGCAACAAAAAATTTGAGAAAATCATGCTCAAAGAACCCTGCGTTTCTCTCAATACAGGCCGAATTTTGGAAAACCATTATTTGATAAAGTTAATTGGGCTCGTTCTGGACAAAACCCATTTTCCGTATTTGCCAGATTCTTCTTCATTTTCCCAGAATATTAACCGCAAAACTATCACTTCTTATTCCAGCGAATTTCTGAGTTGGAATATTTGATGATGATTTGGAGATCAAATCTTCAATCTGGCAAATATCTTGGAGGCTAAAATGGTAAGTGATATTACAAAATATATTAATAAACCATCATTGATAAAATTATGCATAATAATCATCAATTTATTAAAAATAAAGGAGAATAAATAATATTCATCCATAAAAGCATAAATCATTATAAAATGGATTTATATGATAAATTATAATAAATGACATGATAAAGAAGAGTAAAAATGGATGAAATAAGTGTTAAAAAGTGGTCGTATTCACGACCCAACAGGGATCTAAAGGAGAAATCTGCTGAAAAGAGGTGTAGAAAACAACAAAGAGGCAGAGGCAAGGTTGCTGCTACAAAGGTAAGAATCAGCTAGAGGTAGAAGGGACAAGGAGGTGGCCCTAGAGGTGAACCCAAAAAGAACTATATGAGGTGATTTGAAAGGGACAAGAGCTGATCTAGAGGGATCTGAAAATGAGGTATCAGATCTGAAAAGAAGAAGGCTGAAACTCTGAAAATTCAAACGTCTGAAACAACTAAAACTCGCCCACAAAAAGTGGAGGGTACTAAAGCCCTAAGGGGAAAGATTCCAACTTAGTTTAGTGAAACAGATCAGAAACAGGTTGAAACGGGCAGAGACAGAGGCTGAAAACCCTGACAGAAGCTTCAGACAAACCCAGAAAAATCGCTGGAAAATTGCAGAAAAAAGTGCAGGTCGCAGGTTCTGACCTGTTTTCAGTCTAGGTCGCAGTTTTGGGGCAGAAAAGTGCGCCCTAAAGTCCAGGTCATAGTTTTTGGGCTGATAAGTGTGACCTGCAGATCCAGGTCTCTCGGCAGCAGATTTCAGAAAAAGTTGTTGTCTTGGCTGCGGCTAATGTCTGTCACCTACGAAATAGGGCCATAAACACACGGAAGTTAAAAATTTTAATGTTGGAGAGTTTTAGAGGTGAAAATCACCATAAAAATAGGCAAAACAGAAAACTGAAGAGAAACCCTAGGGTCTGAAATAGCTGGATATGCATGAATATATAAAACGACAGCAGTCGCAAAAGAAAACCCGTGTGGAGTCGCCAATTGTTAGTATGAATCTTTCGTCGGAAAAAGACCACTTTAGCTACACATAACAAATAGCCCTAACATTGATTATGGCTGCCAATATCTTAAATCTGCAGTTAGGTTATCCAAATAAAGTTGCACAAATCCAGATCTAAGCATAAAAGACATTAAGAAGTGAAAATAAAATGTCACTCCATGCATCCAATAGACAAGACAAGAACGATGTATTTGAAAGAATTTTTTATATTAAAAGTAGGCACCTGAGAGGAAAACAAGAAAGGTTTTTTTCGATTCTCCTCAATGGGATGGGTTCTTGAAAGTCCTCAGCATTTCAGATCTAAATTTCTCTCTCTTGTTGGTGTAGAAAACTCAGACAAACATAGAACTCAAAGGGAGCTCACAAGGCAAAAATGGAGAATGTGACCAAAAGTATAGATCTAGAGTGATCTAATGCAATGAAAGGTGACTAATGAATGGGAAAACCCTTCTATTTATAACAAAATATTAGGGCGGTCTAGAACTTGGTGCATGAATAAAATATTATTAATCAAATTCTAGAACCACCCTTTAGGAATATTTTATTATATTTGTTGGAGGGAAAATGATTTTTGACTTGGGTCAATTCCTTTATTTATAAATAATAAATAAATAAATCATTTATTTATTATTTTAAGGAAATGGTGGGAACATAATTGAATAAATAATGATTTATTTAATTATTTATAAATGATTTAGTCAAATTTAACTAGGAATATTATTTAAACAAGGATTTAAATAACTTATTCCTAGGAAATAATCAAATAAATAAGGATTTATTTAATTGATTTCTTTGTTTTGGGTTAAATATGACTAGGAAATATAAACAAATATAGATTTGTTTATTATTTCCTTTTGGGGTTTCCTTTTTAGACCATAAACAACTTAATAAAGGTGTTTTACTAAGTTATTTCACATAGTGAAAGCAATTTTACTTAGGGTAAAATTGGTCTTACATGGTGTACTTGGGTTCATCTAATGATAATAGGTTAGATGACCAAAAAATGGTGTAACATTTAGTCCATGCACATCTTTATCCCTTTGTTGTTGTAGCATAGTCCGTTGTATGTACTTTTCCTCATATCTCTATATGGGATCATATTGTTCTTTGATTATGTCTCGGAAAGAATTCCAAGTGGGTGCAGTAGAAAAAAAAGAGGGTTCCCTCTCGTTCTTTTGCTCACAATAAGTTTCCCACCAATCCCTGACATTGGGGGTGGCTTTGAGGAGTGCAAAAGTAATATTTTCCCGGTTGGAAAAGTCATGAACAGATAAATACCCTTCTAATAGATTCAACCACCTATCTACCACGTCTGCATCTAGTTGGCCCTCAAATATGGTAATGTCAAATTTTATCTGTACCTTAAAAGGATTTGCACCTCGAGAGTGGTTGCTGGATGCAGATGCACTGTCGGTGGGCAGTCATTAAAGAATCTAGGAAAAGTTATCCATCATCGCGTTCCTTAGTTTCTCAAGGGCCTCCTCGAGCAATATTTGGATAGGATGTCTTGCTCTCTTGTATTTATTTTTGTCCCCCATGGACATCCATCGGGGTTTGTGAGGCTGATCTTGCAAAGGTTCAACCAGATCAAGCCGTAACTCCTTATACCTCAACCTTGTTGGGGATATGCAAAGAAGAATCGAGAAAGAGCAGACCACTTTGATACCACTGATCCAGAATTATGCAGGATCACAATAAAATACAGAAATGCACATAAACATAAAGATGTGGCAGAAATAATACTTTATTTCATTAATATCACATAATTGAAATATGCTTATAGACACAATGGAAATAAACTAGCTAGGGCACTAGTAGCTTATCTCTGAGGAGAGATGTGGTGGCTATAGGCCTCTGAACTATATTACAATGAGGCTTGAAGGCTTATTTATTATTGCGAACCAATGGAAAGCCACAAACATCGAAAAACCTAACCCTACGAGATGAAACGCCAAACTATGGGCCCCGTTGGGGTAAATTGGTACATCAATTTCCCAGGATCGTAACTTTGGCACACGATCTATGTTTGATGCATATGATACCTTATTAGAAAAATATATCTGAGGACTACACTTCTCACAACAAATTTCAAGTCTTAGATTCAAATTCGCCTAGAGGTGATTTTTCCTAAATAACGTCGTTTAGGGCCTCAAAACGGCTCCGGAAGTTCAGGACCCGAAAACTGCCAGAAATAGTAAATTGTGCTACAATTAAGGAAACTGGAAAATGGAAAGAAACAATGGTGGAGGTTCAAGTAGAATAGGTGGGTGGCGACCAATATCCACCTGGATCAGAGCTCATTTTGGAAAGATGAATTACATAATTTACCCAAAAAATATTTAAGAAACAAGAATCATCATCACAATTTTACACTCCATTAACAAAACATTCAAATAAATAAACCAAAAAATTGGATTTATCTGCCCACTTTATTTCTTAAAAACTCTTTCACTAATAAATTTTTTATGTCATATAACATGTATTCCAATAATTATAGTCAATCTATTTAATCAAATTTGTAATTCCCAATCTAATAGTCATATTAACAAGCCCCCTTCCAATGGAGTCTCCAAACCTTCCTCAGTGATAAATCTATCATCCTTTTAGTTTGATTCCTCTTCCCTTCTTCTCTTAGAAAAATGATCAATTTTTTCCATAGCCCCTAACAAGATCACTATTGAAGAAATGTTTTGTTCCATTGAGCTTGTGTGTCAAAACCTTCCATCCCATACAACGCAATAAATTCAGAAAGAGTGTGGTAGGGTTCTCTGGCAAGCTAAACCTCTAAAGTCCAATTTATCCAAGGATGAAATCCAAGACCTTAAATGCCTAAAATAAAACCTTGACATTCTCATCCTTAAGGCGAATAAGGGAAATGATTTTTTAGTTCTGAACTCCAAAGACTATAAAAGCCAAGATGCTTGAGCTTCTCTCCTCTTCTTCCTTTAAGATCCTTTGAAAAAACCCCATCAACGTCATTTCTCATATTTTCACCAATTTATTAAAGCCTCCCCTATCGAAACTTCCATCCAACAACGTCTTATTCCCCATAGCCCTGAAACCCCTAGACTCTATGGCCAACCAAAAATTCACAAACCCAGAGTCCCTCCTAGACCCAAGTTAGCTCCATACGAGTCTCCACCCATGCTCTTAGCTGATATTTTTCCTCTAACCTTCAAAAATTTGTTGGGTCCTCCCCCAGTTTCATCAAAGATTCATCTGATTTCATTCGTAAGACTAAAGATATTCAATTAGATGATCACAACCTTCTCATTAGCTTTGACGTTGTACCTCTTTTTACCAAAATTCTTGTATCTAAAGCGATTGATCTAATTTCTAATCTTGTTGATTATGAAACCCTTAATCTAATTAAAATTTGCCTCTCATCTGCCTTCTTTTCTTTCAAAGGAACAATTTATGAACAAGTTTAAGGTACGACAATGGGTTCATCTCTTTTCCTTTTTGTGGCTAACATATTTATGGAATATTTTGAGGTCAAATATTTGGACTCTTGGCAATTAAACCTAGATGTTGGTTTAGGTTTGTTGAAGACACTTTTAAAATTTGGAAACATGATATACATGCGTTGGATGCTTTTTTTCCCATCTCAATAAAATCTCCCCTCATATTCAATTTACCATGGAAATTGAATCTAATCAATCTCTTCCATTTTTATATGTTTTTGTCACGAGGCTTCCTAATGGTTTCCTTGCCCGTCAGGTTTACATAAAAAAGACCCACATTGATCGTTATCTTCATGCCCATTCCCATCAACACCCATCCAAAAAATCTGGTATTCTTATAACCCTCATCTCCTATGCCCCTAAAATTTCTGCTCCCCAATTCCTTCCGTCGGAGAAAACCAACCTAGTCCAAGCCTTCAAAGCTAATAGTTATTCCTCTTCTCATATCATAAAATTTCAAGGCTATCTCTAATTCTAAATCCATAAACCCGCCTTCCTCTCCTCCTCAAGGTCAAGTTTCTCTCCCATACATAAAAGGGATTACTAACATTATTGCAAAAATCCTACAAAAAAATAACATTAAGGTTGTTTTTAAACCCAAAAACACTTTGAAGAAGATATTCCAATCAACCAAAGACAATCCCATGGTCAATTCAAGGGTTTACGAGATCGCTTGTTCATGTGGAAAATCATACATTGGCTAGATTGGGCGTCCCTTCAAAGCTCGAATTAAAGAACATGTTGTCGACACCAATCATCTTTAGGTAGCAAAGTCTGAAATAGTTGAACATTCTTCCAATTCGAAACATCTAGTATACTTTAATCAAACCAAAATTCTTGCCTATGTTCCATTTTATAACTCTAGAATCATTCGAGAGGCCATTGAAATTGAAAAACACCTAGATAAATTTAATCAAGAAGATAGTTATAAATTAAGCCATTCTTGGAAACTAGTTATCCAGTATCTTACTCATTATTTTAATTATCTTTACTTTAAATTGTGATATATTTAACTTATTTTTTATTATTTCAAAATAAATAAATATTTTTTTTCAATTTTACAATTTCAAAGATTTTTCTTTTTTTATTAGTCTTCATTTTCAACCATTGTTTTATTACTCATTATTTTAATTATCTTTACTTTAAATTGTGATATATTTAACTTATTTTTTATTATTTCAAAAATAAATAAATATTTTTTTTCAATTTTACAATTTCAAAGATTTTTCTTTTTTTTATTAGTCTTCATTTTCAACCATTGTTTTGGATTTCAGAATTGAATGATCATAAATTAGTTCTCTCTATTTTTTTAATAAAAGTTATGAATAAAATAAATTAGGAAATTAGAAGGAATAATTAGATGATAGTTGAAAGTTTCAACTATCATCTAATTATTCCTTCTAATTTCCTAATTTATTTTATTCATAACTTTTATTAAAAAAATAGAGAGAACTAATTTATGATCATTCAATTCTCAAATCCATGGAAGTAAGTGAAGTGTCCACCCAAAAATTTAAACAAGGTTAAAAAAATCATTCACACAATTTTAACATAAAAAAATTCTCTCAATATAAATAACTCTGAAAATCTACTCTTTCTACCCAACTTTATGAAAATCTACTCTTTCTACCCAACTTTTTATACCGTGAGCCACTCCTGAGAATAGGTCTTATGAAAAAAAACCTAATCGTGTACAAAGATTTTTATACTCATCAAATTCGGCTGAATCAGGATACTTTGAATATTCGGCGGTTCGATTTCACCATTAATAGGTTGAAAGTAAAACTAAATTCAGTACGCACAAATTTGTTAAAACTTCTGCAATTTGTAATTTTTAGGGCAGGTCATCTTCCATTTTTGCTGTGTGATCAGTTTAGTCCAACATCTGGCTATTTGAAAAATGTTAATGAAATTTTCCCTTACACCTGTGTTTGTTTAACTTAGTCGATTGGAGGAAAATCGATAAGGTGATAACAACAAACCGTCGTCATGGCCTTTCATTATTCTTTTCACATAGGTGTTTAAGAATATTCAGTGGTTGAAACCTAATTTCGACTCGTACCCAATGTACATTGAATCCAATCACGCAATCTATTTAAAAAAGAAGGGACAATAATTCTCAAAGTGAAATAAAGAGGACCCCATTGAAAAAAAAGGGGAATGTTG